>WTSP01027986.1:270680-314427 GCA_025331215.1 Actenoides lindsayi | reverse complement strand
CTCCTCCTGCTGCTGCGGCCTCGGGCTCCCTCTGCTGCTGCTCCCTCCTCGGCTTCCTCCTGCTCTGCCTGGGCCGCTTGCCGCCCTTTCTGGAGTTTGTTTCCCCCCTGGCTGACCCCGCTTGGCTGAGGGGCGCTTGGCTGAGGGGCTCGGCTGTGCCCCGCGGTGGGGCCGGTGGAGCCGCCTGGGACCGCCTGTGTCGGGCCCGGGGCAGCCCCGACCTCTCCCCACAGCGGCGCAGCCACGCAGGGCAGGGCTGCGCTCAGAGGCAGCCATTAGAGATGGCCGCTCAGACCCTCTAACGGCGCTGGATTGAACTTTGTGTAGGTTGACGGCGTGGGGCTGTTTCTGGACGTGCCAGCACCAAACACAAGCCCACACCTTTGAGGTGAGCCAGAGGCCCGTGTTTCTATTGCAATAAAGCCAAACTGATGGAAACTGCAGCCAGACCCACGGCTGGGAGGGATGAGGTGCTGTCACACAGCACAGGAAGCCTGGGATTGCTTTCTGTCTGCTTCCCACCCTGTTTCATTTCTTTCAACGTGTTGTGCCTTCAGAAGGTGTCAGTTTTGGAGAAGATGCACCTCTCCCACCTGTCAAGTCGCTCACGGGAATGGACAGCTGCCCAACAGCCGTGCTGGCTGCCAATCTCCCGGCTGCAGTGTCAGTCAGCAGCAGGAAGGCAGGCAGAAGGGCCTCTCTGCCCTTCAGCTCTCCCTCCCAATGACCAGCGGCATTTCGGAGCAAGGAGAAGAGGTTTCTTCACATTTCTCTTCATAGTGTTTTCCCCTGCTTTCTGGGTTTCTCATGCTTGGGCAGGGCAGTGAGGGAGGTGAGGTAGCCGTGCTCCTGGGGTTGCAGCCGTGACTCACATGCGAGGCGTGCCGAGTGAATGTCAGAAGCCATCAGGAGGCCTTGACAAAGTAAATGAGCAGCTTCTGGGTTTTACCTGTTGTACAGCACAAGAGCAGGGGGACAGTCAACAAAGCAGAAGCACATCAAAAGCAATAAACCCATGTAGATTTCTATTCAGAGTGGCAGCAGGAGGTGCTCAGGCCAGTAGCTCAGCAAGGAGTGAAACTGGATTAGACTTTTACAGATAGAGAGAATGTTCAGAGGCAGAGCAGTTCAGGCCTATAATGTTTTTCAGTGGGATATCACAGGACATGTGGAAGGGATGGAGTCACTCTCTAACCAACCGAGATTAGAATGAAAACTGCAATGTAGTGCAGGAGAGCAGATAACCCCACATCTGACAGCTGGTTTTCAACCAGGAACATATGACTCTCCATATGCTGGGCTGAGGGTATCTCCAGTCTGGTCCAGCTCCACGGCCCTGTGTCTGGCACCATGATAGCTTCTTTGTTAAAATACTACATTTTTAGGGGAAAGTTTTGCTTGTGTGCTTTGATTTGCTGCTCATTAAGTGTGTGGGAGGCAGTTTAACCACAAACCAGTCTGCTTGGGAGTTACTTTCATGCTAGGAAACTGTCTCTTTCAGATTTCTCCTACCAAGTAAAGTAGGCTGATTGTAAACAGAACAGTAAAAACGAGGGGGAGATAAATTCTCCCTGTCTTCCACGTACCTTACTCAATGAAGCACAATGAACATAGTCACAAGAGGACACAATTCCTCTCCTCCCTCTCCTGCTCTAAAGTAAGCTGTGAAAAGTCAGCACAGTGGGGAAAACAGGTCAGAACATAACCTGAAAGAACATGACATCAGGACACAGTCACGTCACAGTGCTATTAAGTGTTTTCTGTTTCTGATGGCAATTGGGAACCCGATGAAAATACCTCTTGGTGATAAGGCAAGTTCGTGTAGGTTTCCGTTTGAAGAAATAAGGGCCACTAACTGACATTAGGAGCTGTTCAAAACCAGCAGGTAGATTTTGTTGAAAACGGGTGGCAGACCTGTGCAACTCCTATTTAAAGGATTGTGCAGAAGCAAAGTTTAGATGGGTTTAAGGGGACACAGGACAAGGACAAGCATGAGATCATCTGGAGACTGTAAGTAGACAAGACACATCAGGCTTAGCCTCCCTGGAATAGTCAAAGACTGGGAGAGTGCTTGGGGGAACTTACACGTGCTTGCCCTGGTTTATTTTTTCCCATTTGTTTTTGAACTGTTTGCCACAGATGTCAGTAGATAGGGTTTAGGCCTAGGAGGGTTTAGGACACTTAGGAGGAATGACTATGTGTATGCTCTTAGGAGGATAGCTGTTACTCCGTGGTGCAGTAAGTATGACTGCAAACTAATCTCCCTGGAAGCGTTTAGATAACACCAACTTTTGACAATCTCTAGTTTTGGAGATAAAACTAAAGTCCTCTAGTCTGGTTTTCTGCCTAGACATTCACCCATAAATTCCTGTTAGGAGAGAGGACTCAAAGGCATAAGCATCTTCTTGTTTTGAGGTCATTCTAATCCATTACCGTAGGAATTTTGTGGCTTTTTTGAAAGCTCTAACATCTGTTAGTTCAAAAAAAGTTGTTTGGCTTTCCTTGAGTGAAATTGCTCCTTGCAGCTTTTCAAGGGTCCTTCCTGCCCACATTTCACCTGTGCAAAGAAGTTCTGAACCAGCTCTGACCCCATTGGTCATCCCACATGTATGGTGTCTCGGGCTCCAGCTGCAAACTCCTTATCCTCCAAAGATAAGAATGCGAGAGCCAGAAAAAGACGATTATCAGTCATGGAAGGATCTCTGTATTCCTAATATCATTCAACAGTAGGTCCCATTACATCTCCTCAAATTCTATTGTAAAACCTAGTGCAGGAATGGAACAAAATACTTTTTGCTATTAGCTGTAGACTTTGAAGTGTGTTGGAAAGTTCAGGCAAGGCGCAGGGGGACATTAATTGTTTCACTCGTTTCCACAAACTAATGTCTGTTAGTACAAGTGCTTCAGGAGAGGGTGGGAGGTTGAAAGGTGATATCCCACAAGAGCCAATGTGTTGTGTTTCTTCTACATCAGCCTGGCAAGTTACAGTCTAATAACAGCTCCTGGTCAGCTTTTTCTCTCCTGTCATCTTCATGCCGACATTCCTGTGGTTTTACTTGAAAGGAATACATGACAAAAATCTATACAAATGAAAAACATGCTCCTAACTGCTGAGCTGAGCATTTCTGATTCAGAATAGCATGGAATAACTGCACAGAACAGGTATGGAATAGCCTTAAAGGAGGAGGAAAAAAAAAATAAAATAGCCAGACATTACAACTTTCCCATTGAAAAGCCTGGAGATGCAACACTGACAGTGACAAGAGCTGACTTGTCTTTGACACTGTCATCAAATTATATTTGCTAGGTATCAGTGACACAACTCTTCTCAAGGGAACTGCCAACCCAGGCCTGATTCTGGGAGAGTCCAAGCACCTTCAGCAACAGACTGTGAGGCTTACGAGCGTCTTGTAGGAACACGTCTTCTCCCCCACCTTTTCTTTGGAAACTGAGAGCATTTGCAAAGCTCTCCTGTTGGAAGCAAACCATGAATCCTTTTCTGTTGTGATTGCAAGACTGAGGCTCCATTGCTTGAGCTACCATACAAATAATACTTTAATTTTTCATGTTGTAGTAGCATTTGAAATAGTGGTCTAGTCCTTCAACTGGAGGTCTCCTGAGCAGTCCCACCACATTGATCACCACACATGCACACAGCTCAGTGCAGGTCAACACTAAGATGCTTATCTAAGTGACTCTCCAACATCTGAGAAAGTGAAAAGTTATATTAGCAATATATTTTCTATACAGCTCTTATGTCATTTCCTGTGACTCACATTTTCTATTAATTATTTTCAGGGGGAAAGAGACTGACAAATGACTTGCAGTCTAGATATAAAGCTACATTATATGCCATTGGTTTAATATTCAAGAACTTTTACATGTAAAAGTGCACACTAAATGAACATTAAGACTGCAAATTCAAGCACTTGGAATTTAGGGACTGCTCAGGTGTAGTTTTCCTGTTCACTTTTCATTCATCCTCCTCATTTGTACACACATGAGGTCAGTCCTCAGTGACAAACCAGCATGCAACTTTTAATTTGGAGCAAATCTTTTCAATGACTTTATAAAGCATTGAATAAATTAGCAGAAAATTCCCCCTCCATTTTTGATTAGTGATCGTATGTCCAATATACTTGGAGATTGAAATCTGGCATATACATTCCTTCTGGACACCCCTTCTGAAGTACTACATCCTTGTTTTTCTGCACACTACCAGTCATACGTCTCCTGTGCCTGATGCACAGCTTGCCGTTGACTTAAGACACAACTGGACATACTGGGGATTTCTGCAAAGTAGAACCTCAGTTCCTGAGTTAAGTATGCAGAGAATGAGGAAAGCACAGTAGTGAGGATTGCATGGAAATTTATTTTTGAAACCTAATTTTTCCAGCAAGCTGGAAATATTTAATTCTTTTGCCAACTCTTTCTACAGAAAGTTTCCTTTTGCATTGATGAGGCATACAGGTAATGGAAAGACTGATGAAAGGAAAAGCGTATGAATTAAACCAAACGGAAAAAGATGATGAGTCCTCAGGTTCCTTCAGTGATTAGATGAAAATATTTCTCTTTTTTGATTAATAGAAGTTATTTCACTGACTGTAATGGCAGGTAGATGAAATCTCATGGGACATAGTATCTCATTTCTGTGCAAAGTTCATGCTCGTTTAATTTAATAGAGACTTATCTTAGAAAGCAAAATCTCTTACAAAATTTTCTTCGGCACATCCCCACCTTCCATCCCTGTTATTTCTTTAATGAAGCTTTTTAAATATCTCTTTTTTCAGAATTTCTCAGACTGAATTGTCACTCTGCTTCCCAGTGATGAATCACAGTTTGCTACAGTGGCTGAAGGGAAAGACATCCAAAGCGCGAGGGCTATAAAAGCACGGATACAATCAGTCACCCACTATGGTGATACTTTACCTTCCCACTTCCTCTTGATTTGTAGCTTTTTAGATGTCTTGACCAAAAGCTTAGGGCGTTGTAAGCATTGTTTCTAATGCACGGGGACTTGGTTTTTCAAACCACATCTTTTAAGGGAACCACTCTCTTCATGGAGTGTTTCACGCCTCTGTTTGAAACGAGGATGTGCTCATTGCTTAAGGCCTTGGGGCACTGTAACTTCTGCACCATTAACTTGGGCAGAAGCTTGAAGTGGGCTGCAGTCTGACATGGGTATCAGCCTTTGCTGAGGGTTTTTCTTAATCACTGTGTCCTCCATTCCTGTATTCTCAGTGTTAGCACCCAACTGTATTTCTGATAATTCATCTCACGTCTCTTTACATTTTTGGACAAATATAATGTTGGTAGCACTAAAATTAAAGATTGTTTTAAGCAATCAGAATTTTGGAAAAGAATCCTGTAGGAAAGAGAGAAGGGATTGCCTGGCCTGACTTCTTCTCGATCCTTTACCTTGCAACAAAGGAGGAAAGAGGACTGTTGAGACTGCATTCAACGACTTTACCAGCCTTACTTTGCCCCTACGTTGCCCCTTACCTTTCCTCTGCAACTGCAATATGAGCTTGTCCACCATTTGCCAGGATCTAAACAACAGGAAAATTATCTGCTGTGCTAGTTTGCTTTCTGGTTTTACATCAACATTAGCCTGAAGAAAATGACAGCAAGCCAGCAAGCAGGGGAATCACTGTACGTGTACACACACACATGTACCTCGGGGATTTTGGACACATGCATGTTAGCACGTCCTGGAGCAAAGTTTGCACTGAAGTTAGTCACAGAGTGAGCAGGAGAAGGACCACAGACATCTGATGGGGACAGAGGCATGAGTCATTGTCCTCATCTTTGGTTCTTCATAAAGAGACCTATTCATTGTGTGTCCTTGGATGAATTACTGAGGTCAAACTTCACTCCAGTGTTTCCCCAATGGGCAACAGGGAGAAAGAGCAGCAAAAGGAGACACTTGAGAAAGGTCAAAGCCAGCAGGGATTGACTTGAAAGGAAAGAATGACCAGTGCACCTATGGAAGGGATGAGTCTTGTGGCTTCATTTACTTTGTACCTGGGAAAATAACCAGCACCTTCTCTCTCCTGCTATTGCTGTATAGAATGAATATGTGCTTCTGAGACAGCCTTTACCCCAGACATACTTAAGTCAAGGTTAAGTGTTACTAAAACTATTTTAAATTGACCTGAGTGACACACTGGATATGCACAAAGCCATTCCATCTCTAAAGTTTTATTAATTTTAAAATGTTGACATATTAAACCCAGGGCTAAGTATAAAATGTGTCACAAATACTGAAAGACTAAAGACTGAAAGAGTGAAATAAAGGTATTCTTTGTCTTGCAGTTGCAGCAAGAAACAGGATTGGGCTCAAAGCGTCACTGTGTGAAGTAGCACATAAAAAAAAGGAATGAGAAATGATCTCCAAGCAGGGAGCATTCAAGCTGTATTTCAGAGAGGAAGGAAGAGGACACCTAGGAATGAGGTAGGTGAAGTATTCTGTGGATTTTTTGGAGCTGAATAAAAAAGCAGCAATCATCACATATAGCACTTCTGGGGAAGATGCTAGCTAGTCTGTCAACACCAACCCCTGATCCCACATCAGGCAGGTTGTCTGGAGCTAAACCAGAAATCAGCCATACTGTGAAAAAGCCAAACATGTGAAGCAATGTTATAATGAGCTGGAGATGACCTGTTCATTCTGATTTTAGCAGGCACATGTGTGCAAGCTGCTGAGTTGGCTGGCAGGACAGGCGTGTGAACCAGAAGCTTGGGAATGAGATGAAAGAGGTTGTACTGTGAGTTGAGCTCTATAGCTGGGGGCTATCCCAGCCCTTATGCTCTGTGGGCTGGCACAGATGGGGCCACCAGTGTGTAACTCACCAGTGAATTATATACCCTGTTAAATGAGCCATTGAAAATCCAGTTTGTCTGGAAGGGCATTGAAACAAATAGGAAACATGCACCAGAAACCCTTGGTAGGGGTACGGGCTTGAAGTGTTTTAATCTGAATCCCACTGATCCCCATACTCTTTCCTCAAGCTTAGGTCTTTATCCCTAACAGTAGCCAGAATCACAACTCCTGCAAGACCAGACACACACTGCACTGAAAGAAACAGCAGTGGGAAGGAAAGGAACAGTCCCTGAGCAATGTGCCCCACTTTGCACAACAAGCCCATGTCACACACACACAATAAGGATTTTGTTCTCAGCACCTTTCCAAGGCACAGGGGTGATCTAGCATAAGCATATATAGAGATATAAATGACACCAGACCAGGAACATCCTCTGATGCTGTATTTTGACATTTCTTTTTGTGAGCCCAGGTTGGTCCCTGGGATGGTTTTGTTCCGTGTTAAGTGGCACTGACATAAATTCCAGTGCATGTGGGAGTTTAGTGAGAATGGAAACAGTTCCCAGGAGACACTGTGGGTGCAGACACCTTGCTCTGAAGGTGAAAGGAGTCCAAGAGTCCATTCTGGGGCCAGTCTATGGCAGCTCACCTTGGTACCAGAGTTCACTCATGGAAATATTCAATTTACTAATAGAGATGTAACACAAAAAGCACTATTGCTTCTGATTCAATTTATTGTCATCATGGTTCTAGGGCCAGTCAAAGCAACTAATCAGAGCCACAAACAAATTGTCATGTCAGTATCAAGTACAAATAGAAAATATTATCATGACTATCCAGTTCTCCTTAGAGTTGAGATTCATGCATTGGGGTTAAACCTGCTTTTGCATTTGCTTTTCTGGGTCCATATTATCCCTTACCCTGTTATGCTTCCAAAGAGGAAAAAAATAATAAAACCTGTGCTAACACTGGAACTGAACAAAAGGTCTGTTGTTTCTGTAGGTATGGATTAGTCCTTGCAGAAAGCAGAGAAATGAAAGCTGTTGTGTTAAGAGGATTTTTTGGGGTAATACTTTAGAGATGCAGGAGTTATGCCTTATGAAATGGAATTTAGTGGGATAAGAAGCCTCAGAAGGTGAATTCTTCCATTTATTCATAGACATGCTATTGAATAGATTTCCCATACTGCTTCATCAGTGTGTCACAGTCCTGAGGGTAGTCAAAAGTCCATCCACACTTTTCATTCCATTCCATTCTTTTTAAAAGAAATAGATAAAACACCTTGCACAGCTTTGTTTCCAAAGGATGTTTGCAGAACACTCTTGTTCCTCTTTAAATATCTCAGGTGATTCATGGAAAGATATTTTCAGACAATAAAATCAGTCCCAAAACTATTTTTCAGATATTTAATGAAAGCCATCTGTGGATAAAAAAAAAAAAAAGCAAATTTTAACTTCCCCTAGGAAGGAGATTTAATGTTTGCCAGTGGGCTCCCATATGGGCAAGTTGCAGAGTTGCACCGGTTATTTGATGTTGGTCTCAATGCTGAACCTCTCTTCCTATTCTGCAGTATACTTAAGATCTCTGATCCCTATTTGATACTCTCTGGAGCTTTTAAGAGAATCTGAAGTCCCCACTACCTCTCTCAAAGCAACCTGGAACTTCTGTGTGTGGACCTCAGTATCATGTCTTAACAGCTTGGTTTAGAATACAGAAATCACCAATGGAGGACCCAGACTGGATACTGTAGTCTAAGATTTAAGAGATTAAAGATGTTCAGGACAAACAGGATAGTGTTTAAACCCAGAGCTCCTAAGAAGCCTGGCAAATACATCCTCGTACTGAAGGACACAGGGTACCCTACCTGAGTTTATCCCCATGCCACTTTTTGCAAATCATTTATATCATACTTGGGGTTTCATCCTTAATGTAACTCTCTTGTCATTTATCCAGGTCCTCTAGGGTCCTCTAGAGCTGTGAGCCCTATTGTCAAGGAAAAAGAGTATTCCCTAAGGACAGGTGCTGATGTTTGATTCAGAAGGCCTGCCTGCTGGTCTTTGCTTCCCCAAGATCTCTCTTGTGTGCATGCTAGCCAGGCCCTGGGCTCCCAGATTGCAACGAGTGCTTAAGCACTTGTTGCTGATTCAGGCTTGGACCTGTCTGCTGCCCACCCAGGAAGCCAATTTAGTCATTCTGGGATGAGCCCTTGCAGCCCTATTACTCCATCTTGGGATGAAACCTGGATTTGTTTAAACTCATGCCCTGGTTGTACCAAGAAGAGAAGAGGGCAGACCTCCAGCCAGGACAGCAGGAACGCAGGATGTGTGGCAAGGCATGCTAAAGCATGAACAGTCTGACATGCTCTGTGCCACCTAACACGTAGGTGCTTCAGGATAACTCAGAGAGCTGAAGGCAGTGATGCAGACACGCAGGCTGATTCACTCTCTGATCCTCAGTGCCCCATTCATAGCAGCTTAGGGATTTTCCTTCCTTACAAAGTAGTCATTCAAGTTTCTGCATGAGAAACCTGGGTTAATGGGAGCCCTATAAGTCCTGTAGCTAGATCACTTGCTTGTTAAGTCTCATACTGTAACACACTCATCCCTGAGGAGGAAAGAGAAGTTGCAACAGCACAGAAAATGTCAGCTCCATCAATGCAACTTGATACTAGCCTTTCCTTTTATTCAGCGGGCAGTGACTTATCTCATCTGAGCAAAAATGCTGGAATCCTATTCTGCAGAAAAGAAACATATATAACGTTGTCTCCAGCACGTGAGGTAGTTACTGCCCAAGAAAAGAGACTTCACAAAGAGATCTCTCAGAGACAGAAGATGCCCTATAGGCTTTTCTTCTCTGCCCTTTGCAGGATACCAAGATGGGTTCTGATCAGGACAAAGTGATGCTGTGAATTACTTTTGCCCCTTCTCCGAATGCCTCCTGTCACCCACATGCAGCAGGCCGCATGCTTCGTCTTCACTAATGGAAAAGCAATTTTCTCTAGTTGCTTATGGCAACATTTGAAATAATTGGAAAAGGTGAAAAGACATTTTTATCATTTTATTTCTTGCAGGTCGGAACCCTGATGTAAATTAGGCTAACTTGCAAGCCTCCAGCTACTTTGATTTATGTGGAAAATCTTCTTCCAGCTTACTGAAACATAGATCATAATAATACATGAAGAATGCAGTGTATTTGCAACAGTGATGAATAACGTGTGGGTTTTTAGTCAACACAGTGGTTGGAAAACCAGCTTTACTCTTTCTAATAAACCATATTCATCTTGGATGCAAACTCATCAAAATGATTGAATTAACCCAAGCCTTACTGCCTCATGAGCATGCACCAGTTGAAATCAGCTGAATTACCTTCCCTTGGTTTAAATGCTTACTTTGCAAAATGCATACTCAAGGAGTATTAGTGGTCTCTGATACATGTGATGGGAATTTCTTTTGCAAGCAATGCTTCTGCAATTCCAGGTCAGTTTCTTAAGCATTCACATGTCTGAATTAACAGCACGATCCTATTATAACATTGCAGTGTAAAGTTTTCTATCAAACATGCCTTTTTTTAATGGATTTTCCAGATAACAAAATATTTCACAAAGATTTCAGCCAAAAAGCTTTCACTCTGGAAGAAAGTTTCCATTGTCCTTGGGAGCAAGGAAGGAGAACAGGATATCATCTAACCAGTCCAGCAACTTGGTTAGCTCTTATCTGGGTTTGGTAAAGAAAAAAATGTCTTGTTACTCTCCCTCACATATTTTCTGTTCCTAGCGCACTGCAAGACTTCTTGAACTCTGTTCAAGTACAAAAAGGTTTTTGTTGTTTCTTCTGTACATAATATTACATAAGAAATAATTTTACATCATTTTCTGTATGGGAGAAGAAACAGAAACCTTTTCAGCAGGAAAAACAAAGGGAACTATCTTTTGAATAGACCCTTCATTCCTTTCCAGTAGTTGCTTCATTCCTCCTATCTTTGCAATTTTATACTCTCAGTCCTCATAATCTTTCAACTTGCAAGAATAAAGGCAGGTACATAAATTTTGTCAATGAACTCTTGAAATTGTATTAAACTAGCTTCTTCCTATATATCTGAAACTAGTTTTCTTTTCCTCGTACAGGCTTTTATTTTCAGATATGCCACTATGTTTATTCATACAAGTCTGAACGTTCCATCTCTAATTGGAGGTATGAATAAATTATACTGAACTTGAAAATGAGACTAGGTTTATTTCTTGTTGTAGTGCAATTAGTTATTAATTCAGAAAGGTGCTTAAGCACCTTTTAGTTCCTTTGAAGTCAATTAGACTATTCCCAAGTTTACAGTTATGCCTGCATTTAAAAGTTTCTCATTGAACAAAGTGTCATTGATTTAATTTAAAAGTTAGAACCGGAAATTAAATGTAAGAAACTTTTACTAAAGTTTCTAGAGAGCAAAAGAATGATTAAACCATTGTATGAGTTGAGATAAACTGTAGAAATTCATCTATAACTTAAATAAAGAGGTGGATACATGCAAAATTTTCCCATATCTTTATTAATTATTATCTGTAGACCAGATGCTGTAATAATGACTCTTTGCTGGGCTGTTTGAAGGCTAGCTGTTGTTATTTTACCCCTTTCTCTGCTGCCTCTGGGAAATGTTTTGCAGCTTATTTGACAGAACCCTTCGAGGAAATAAAATTATAGTCTAGGCATCCTGAAACCTGGAAGTGAACAAACTCACATTTCTGTAAATGTCTTAAAAGTTAAGGTGCAAATTCTGTAACCATTGACTTTGGAGCCTTCTTGCAGGTGGAAAAGGCCACAGACATTCTCTTTCCCTTTGTAGGAATATCCTGTGATGGGTGGACATTAGACTCATAAAACAAAGGTTTCAGACAACCCGAGCTACACAAAACACAGGCACCAGGCTTCTGTGTTTGTGTGCTGATTTGCATATCAAAGAATAAAGTCCTCCATCTCCTCCCAACAGAGATGCAAAGTTATCTTTTCCAACTGGATGTAGAAAACTCTCCAAGTCAGAGTGTGTGGATTGCTCAGCATGGTCATGGCTGGTCTCTTCAGGTCTTTGTCAGGACTTCTCTCTTTTGTGTACATACTCAGCCAAAGAGTAAGGAGAAGCCATACATGAAACTGGGAATAGGAGAAAGAAAACAGGAAGTCACTCACATCATAACTGGGAGTCAATTAGGTGAGTTATGAGTCTTAATTCTATACTGCATTTTGCACAAGCCAGACACTTACTGGGATTAACCAGAAAAAAACCCACTTGTGGTCAGGTCAGATCCCTGATCCTGCTCAGCTATTCACATGGTTACCCATAGCACAGTGAATCTATGGGGTAACTTCTACTAGGGTGCTAGAGTATCAACAAAGTAATTAGTCAGTTGGAAAGCTCTTGACAGACACACAGTAGAAAGTGGTATCAGCAAGGAGATTGCATGATGCACAGTACAAGGGACTGGATAAATGAAGGCAGTGAGGAGCTGGGGATTATAATGTTTTGGCTCATGCTGCACCAGGAGGTTCCTGAGATGTGTTGGGCTGTCTGCCACAAGTGACATTAATCCACTGGTCAATATTCTGTCAAATGGAGCTGTGTGGATGGGCAAGGTAGGACAATCTGACTGCTAGAGGAGGTGGGACCCTCCTGATGCCATTATGTAGGTAACTGCACCTTGAAGAGCTGGGAGAGAGGAGTCAGAAGACACACAGGGTGTCTCAAACACCTGGAAAGATGTCTCTTCTTCAGATGTTGATAGTGCCCACTGGACAACACAGTCTATTGAAAGAGAAAGATCTGAGAAGGAAAACGTCTTAATTCCCCAATCCACTTTCTGCCATTTCCAATTTATCACAGTCCACTGTCAACTGTTTTGTAACCTCACCAATGAAATTATCCTCATTTTTGAAGGTTTCTGCTAGTGTGGCTTTTCATGCCAGTTATGAACCTGAAACAACAAGTACAGCACTGCTCAAAAAGCCAGTGGCTTGGTGGCAGCATGGCATAATGAAGATGTGAGGGAGGAGTTCCCATTCACCCAAAGCACTGATGCTGTATAAGCTGAGGGAGATCGAGGTAATAGCTTTGTATGCTACATAATGAGATAGTGAAAGATTTGGTAACCAGGGGTCTGACAGCCAGAATAGTGGAAATACTGCTCCACTTTAACCTGTTGGTGCTGGTTCTGCATCACTGCTGAGGGTGACAAACAGAAAGTAGACTCCCAAAAAACCTTGGAGTCGTCCCAGCCTCTGTGTCATCTGTCTGTTCACAGCAGAGCGCCAGCAGAGTTAAGCCTGGAGTGACATGGAAAAGTTTATCAGAGCAGAAGGGAAATGTAACACAGAAAAAAGCCTTGTCTTCACAGAAATATCTGGGAAGGCATCCAGAAGTGTACTGTAGACGACGCTAACCAGACCCTCCCAGAGGAGAAAGGGGCATTCATTGATGGATCAACAAAAGCTTCTGGCAAGTTCAACAGGAACTGGAGTGGGGCTTCACAAGCCAAAGCAAAGTAACATCTCTCCTTCCCTCCTCCAGATTCTTCCTCTTTCATCCCACAGCACTTGCTCTTTCCCATTGCTTTCACTCGGTGGCAGATATATGTCCATCCTGAATGTGATGGAAAGGAGGATTGATTCATATGGAGTTTATACCATACTGGTAGATTTATTAATGGGGAAGGAGCCCTTCTCTCCATATGGTGAATCTCAGCCAGAGCACAAAGCTGTCAGTCCCAGTGGATCTCCTGGCACCTACAGGGGAGGGCAGGACTGAGAAGCAAACCTGTGACACCGGCACTCTGCCATGTCTTCACTACACTCCTGGCTTCCAAGTTTTCACCGCAATTTCACAGCCAATGAGTAGGTTGCTCACAAAGACTATTTGTGAGAGGTTGACTCTGGCTGGATGCCAGGAGCCCACTGAAGCCACTCAATCACTCCCCCTTCTCATCTGGACAGAGGAGAGAAAATATAACGAAAGTCTCCTGAGCCAGGATAAGGACAAGGAGGTCACTCAGCAATTGCCATCACAGGCAAAACATATTTGACTTGGGGAAAAAAATAATTTCATTTTTTACCAATCAAATCAGAGTAGGATACTGAGAAATAAACCCAAATCTTAAAAACACCTTCCCACCCCACCCCTCCCTTCTTCCCAGCTTAACTTCACTCCTGGTTTTCTGTACCTCCTCCCTGTCAGCTGTGCAGGGGGATGGGATATGGGGGTTGTGATCTGCTCATCACACATTGTCTCTGCCATTCCTTCCTCCTCAGGATGAAGATGGCTCACACGCTTCCCTACTCCAGCATGGGGTTCCTCCCACCAGAAACAGTTCTCCATGAACTTCTCCAATGTGAGTCCTTCCCATGGGCTGCAGTTCTTTGTTAACTTCTCCAATATGGGTCCCTTCTACAGGGTTCACTCCCTCAGGAACAGAATGTTCTAGCATGGGTCCCCCACAGGGTCACAAGTCCTGTCAGCAAATCTGCTTCAGTGTGGACCCCTATCTCCACAGGCCCTGCCAGGAGCCTGCTCCAGTTCAGGCTTCCCAGGGGGTCACAGCCTCCTTTGGGCATATCTACCTACTCCAGCATGGGGTCCTCCATGGGCTGCAGATGGATATCTGCTCCACTGTTAACCTCCACAGGCTGCAGAGGATCAGCCTGCTTCACCATGGTCTTCACCATGTGCTGCTCTGGTACTGGGAGCACATCCTCCCCCTCCTTCTTCACCAACCTTGGCATTTGCAGAGTTATTTCTCTAACATATCCTCAATCCTCTTTCTAAATGCTGATGATGTTGCAGTTTTTTTTCCTCTTCTTAAGTATGTTGTCAGAGAGGTGCTACCACCATTGCTGATGGGCTTGGCCTTGGACAGCAGCAGGTCTGTCTTGAAGCTGGCTGGCACTGGCTCCATCGACAGAGGGGAAGCTTCTAGCAGCATCTCACAGAAGCCACCCCTGTAGCCCCCCACTAGCAAAACTTTGCCACAAGACCCCAATACACTATTTTATATTTCCTCCATCCTTTATATTCATTCTTAATGATCAAATTCCTTCTATTCCTTTTATCTTAGCAATGTAATCTTTATTTTCAGGGTGTTAGCATTCTGGGAGCCAATGACCTAGACTGATGCCAAAAGAAGGTGGCTTCTAGATGAATTCCTTTGCATGTTTTGTTTATGAGCAGGAAATATTTTCAAATTAAAATTCCTTCTGAAAGGTTATTGGAAACTTCTTGGGTGTTGGGTTTGGTTTTTTCTATTCTTTAACCATATATGAACAATTGCCTTGGAAAATGGAGATAAGGAAATACACAAAAGCTTTAAACACCATAAAGGAAAATCTCATGCATTAGCATACATTCTTACTGAATTCTTCTGAATTCTTCTTACTGAAGTCATCTTTCTTCATTGTTTTTCTCTTAATATGTTTTTTCTAAATACTGAAGAGCTCTTGGTCTCTGAAGAGCCTCCATTCAGTTTCATGGACCTTTTCTCAAATGTTTTGTCTGAACTTTATATCTTGGTCTCTCCAAGTCTCATCTTTGTCCTCAAAGCTTGGCCACAAATGGTATTTAATAATCCACACTGGTCAGGGCTAGGACTGCTAGAGTCGTTTGGCCGTGGTGGCACCACACAAGAGTTGACCCTGCCTTTCCTCTGAGTACTGTATAGTCCTCTCCTGATCCTCTGCCAGACTTGATTTAAAGACTTCTGGAGTTCAGACTTTCGTTATGAAAGCCATCAGAATACTATTTTTGTGATGAGAAAGTCGTGACAGTTGTGGTGAGCCCTGAGATGTGATAGGAGAAAACATGGGACTGTCTAAACAATGCAAAATTTGTTGGAATAGGTTGTAGAACAGAGGGACTCAAGCCTGGTCTGGATACCACAAGGAATTCAGAGTCAATTAGTCACAGGATTATATTAAAGTTGGTTTCAGAGGGAACTGGTCAGAGAATGAACCTGAGAGACATTGCTGACCTGGAGAGAATTTTCACAGTATTTTTTGCAGGCTGCCATCTTTCTTTACTGGCAAAGGGACACAGCAGGAGAATGGGGAATATCAAAACTCCTTGTCAGTTTTAAGGGCAGTAGGAAGCCAAGAAGGAGAGGCTGGCTTCCAGTCCTGTGGTGCCTGCACAGGAGAGATCTCTGTATAACTACGTTTGGACTAGTCCTAGTTCAGGAAACAGCAGTAGTGTAGAGATACAGGTATTGCAGTATGAATCATTCAACACACACATTGTCATGCAGGTGATAAGCTATTGGCAAAGGACTTCTCTGTCCACAGAGGCAGTTTTATTTTAACAACAGAAAGTCTTGATTTTTCTGGTACAAATCGATGTGAATGAATGAAAAAACAAATTTTGCAGGCAGGTCTTTTCAGTACCTCTCAGAGCTTTCATGTCCTCTCTCCCACATGCATTGTCTATTTAGTCGGTAAGCTCTTGAGTGTTTGCCTGGTAAGAAGGAGGGCCATATACCCTAATTAGTCCCTACATTAATAAGCATGATTAATATGCATAATTAACTCAATTTACCTCACCTTAACAGAGTTCCTGAAGGTCCTCAGATAGGCTCAGAGGAAGTGGTGAGGACCTTTCCACCCATTGCTCTCTGCCAGCTGGATCTCAGCCAGCTGTGATCCAAAGCAGCTGTACCCATCGAGAGAGGACAGATCTGCCTAATAGAGTTAGACAGCACTTGGAGTAATCCTTCCCCACGTCCTGGCACCTTTATACCTAAGGGGAGGGAGCAATGGTCTGTCTGCAGTAGGCTGGGCAGATGCACTTCACTCCAAAAGAGAGATTACCAATTGGTGCCAAGCTCAGGCAGTGGCCGTGCTTGTAAATTGGAAGGCAAAAGTGAGGGAACAAAAGTGCATCTAGGAAGATGCGCTAAGCAAACGCAATATGTCCTCACAGTGGGACTGGGGAAAAAATAGACCAAGCATTTGTTCATCCTGTAGTTAAAAATGGATAAGGCCTCTCCAGAAGGCTGCTCAGACAGTATGTCTCAGTGGAAGCACTGGTCAAAGCAGACCAAAATAAGCAGAATAGACTTAGTTGTACTCAAAAAGTAGGGAAATGTTTATGTGGGGAGCATCATGTAGAATTAAAGGACAATTTTATTTCCACACATTGCCTCACACTTCTGGGACCCTGGTTTATAAGCTCATCTTCCTGCTCCAGGACCTCATCTGTCTCAAAGGCAAGAAGCCATGGAATCAAGCTATCCCATTTCCAGAGATATCTCATCTTCAGAGCTATGAGATGCATTCCTCACAGATGGTCGTCATAACCTTCTTTGGGAGCTGAGTCAGACACATCCCTCTAATAAGGCCAGACATGTGGTGTGTTGTATCCTCTCTCATGAACCAATAGCTGTATACACATCCAGAAAAACAGACTTGAGAAACTGGTCCAACCCTTGGCAACAAGGTATTTTTTTCTATGTTTTTTAAAGGCTTGATAGACAACCCTTCCACTTCTTGCAGGGCTTGCAGGCTGGGATCCTCAGCCTCTCCTGCTTCCTAGAATATGCACTGTCTTTTCTGAACTTTCTGGGGAGCTGCAAAATAATTCCAGCAAAAGAAAAAAGTACAAATGTGGGCAGCACATGAAAATTGACCACAGACACAGCGCTGCAGAATCAGAGAGTTACACAACTACTTCTGTTCTGTCCCCTTGGCACTCCAAGAGCTGTTAACCCTGCTCAAGCAGAGGAAGATCATTCACTGACCTCTATAATGGAGGCTCTTAGGAAATGTCCACTCAGTCTAGTAGCACATGTCACTGGCTCCTGGGCAAAAGAAACTTCCTGACCTGCATGTGTCTGGACCAGCAGCTTTCTTGACAGGCTGGAATTTCACCCTTACAGCTTTTAGTCTAACACTTGTTTTTTCTAAGCTGTCCACCTATGCTTCAGCTACAAAGCTGAGGTGTTTTTTTATTGTGAGAGCTGACTCACACGAGTGGATGCAAACTGGACAACTGCTGGAGCTGGGGCTCTCTGCTGTGTACCCCAGGCTCTGATGTTTCTCTCACAGCAAGGACAACTTACATGTTTGGAAAGTGTCTCCCACTGCTTGAAGTCTGGCATTTTAAAGTAATGTGGAGACAGTTTCATTCCCATTCTTCCAACAGATTCACACTATTTTTTATTTAAGAGTAAAGACACCCCTAAATTCTAGCTCTTTGCTGGTGTGTATATTGTCTTTGCTTTCCTTAAATATTATACAATCAAAAGCTACAAGACCAATACAGTAGAAGTTAAGCTGTTGTGGCCCATGCAGTCATTATATGTAAGTGTTGCCATTATGTAAAACGGCAGTCATTATGTATAATTACTAAGGAAGTTGTGTAACAAAGGAAGAGGTCTAGCTTTCAGAAATAACAAAGTTATCCTGGAGATTGCTATTGACACGCAGCCTGCTGGGACCTGCAACTAGACCATGTTTCTTTCCTTTCATTTTTCTAACTAGGTATTTCTCAGAAAGCCAAGATGTAAATTATAAACACACTTCTTAATTAAAGGCATTCAGCAACCCTAGTGGGAAAAAAAGCATCCTTTAAATGCAAAATCAAAATCAACTTATGGATTCCCTCCTTCCCATTACCCCAGCTCTCCAGGTGTAACGAAGATGCCATTTTCTGGTCTCTGTGTTCACATTCTTAGCACAATAAAAATGAAATAATAGTTATTTGCCACTGTTCTGTTAAAATGTCAAACTGTTGCAAGCAAATTGATTTCAGGCCAGTTCAGTTGAGTTCAGCTCAGCAGTGTGTGAGCATTCTTCCTGCCTCTGCTCCTTCTTTGAAAAGCCATAGCAAGACTGAAGGGGAGTGATGGACTTACTCCAATTAAAAATAATACAGCCATGGGCAGCAAATTTAAATAGGAGCCATGGAAAAAACACTGTGTTCAAAAGTGAAGACACCAGCACCCAAACACAGCCATTGCTTCAGCAGCACAAGAGCTAATTGGAATTTCTTCAGCTCAGCCTGAAGTTCTTACGGTGGCACTACCAGCTTGGGATCGTGAGGCCCATGATGAGGAAAGTCTACCTGGACAGAGGGCACAGTGAAACAAGAACACCTAGCCTTGTTCTCCACATGGAGCTGCTTTATAAGACAGAGGGTGTCAATAAAGATGGGGTTCAAGTCCTCTCCAAAGCAGCTACTGCTTGCTTCTATCCTATGGAGCCCCAAATATAACTCCCCAAACTGTCTCAGATAGCACTCATCCACATCTGGCACAGACACAATTTAAATGGACTTAAGGATGCTGAAGCACAGACCAGTACAAAGCCTGGGGTGTAAATCAGCCAAGGTCGTGCTCTCCTTATGCTTCAGTATGTAGCATGAGCCAAATGTGACAATCATGCTGGATGTGAAGAGCCCTTAATTTCTTTTCAGTAGGCTCTGAAGTAATGTATCTCGACACCTGGTAACTACTTCAACCTTCACTCATTTGTGAAGATACACACCATATGTCAGAGCTTTATGTAAAAAGGATGAACCCAGAACTAACACGCTTCACTGCTGAGGTGCATTTGCTCTTCAGACTGTCTGAGGCTCAGCTTATGTTCTCAGTGCTGGCTTCTGTGACATGGGCTGTCATTATTCACTTTGGGCTTGGTCTCAGTGCTGTGACTTCAGGAAACAAGTGCTAATTGGTGTGAACAAAAATGAAGGGGTTTGCTTCTTATAAGTAGCAGACAAAGGGCTTTGCAATGGCTCATCAGACAGAAACTCCAGAACAGAGCTCTCTGTTATAAACTTTATATCATTACAAATGTTTTCAGCTTGGGAATTTTGGGGAGGAAATGGCAGGCTCTGGAGTTTAGAATAAGACCTTTATATTTGACTGATGTTGCAGAGGGCTGTGTTCTCTGGTAAGTAGGGTCTTCCAAGGGACATTGGGAGATGTGGGGTCCCAACTTCACATGGAGAAAATCACTTCATGTTTCTGTACATTTTACCTTTTTCTAACCCTTCTTTCTTGTTACATTCCTATGAGCAATTTATTTATTTTTTTTTTACTATATTTTTGTTGTGCTTTAAGTGCTACAGAGGACCCATTTCTGCTGGGCCTTTTAAGATGATACTTTGATTGAGAGTAGCATATTGCAGCATGTTGTATCTTCACCACCAGTGTGGTAGCCAGTAGTGTAAGATTCACACCTCATTAAATTAGGGTGGTTTTTTTGTTTTGGTTTATGGCAGAAAATACATTAGTGAATTTAAGTCATCATTTTATGGAGAGAAACAATTTGTGGCTTTTCACATGGCACAAATGTATGAACGTTGTTATTTCTTTTCTCTCTCAGGATACTAATGCCAGAACATTTACACCTTGACGTAAAAATCAATTGATGTGTTTAACTAGCATTTACTTTCATTCCAGCAGTAGTTGTGGAGAAGAAAAAAAGATGAGATACTAAAAGTAGACACCTTTTTATAAATCAATAGCTTAGAGCAATTTCTGCCTGAGTATTTAAAAGAACAAATAAGAACCTGGCTAGGAACTCCTGGAAAGGAACAGGAGACTCACCCACATCTTCAGCAGGCAAATCTGCAATGAAGGTTCAGTCAGCTCTTGGCTGGAGTGGAATTTGCCTCACAAATATGGAGGTGGGTTATGAAAGCAGACAGGGCTGGACAACCCCATCCCAACTCAGCCTGCCTGCTTGAGCCCAGCGCCAATGATTATTCCAGTTAGGTGAAACATCACGAGTGAGAGGCAATTACATTTCCTTGATGATAGAGAAATACAAGACAAATCAGCAGTTCCTCCTCGTACTCATCCACCAAAGCAAAAAGATATACAAACTCTTTAGGAAAGAAAATAAAAAAAATACGAGGGCTTTGCAGAGCTTTCGGGGGATTTGGTCTGAAACAGTTTAGATACATTGCAGTTTACCAGCCCCGTGAAGGTAAACCTGGGATTAGTTAGTACAGGATAAAGAGAAAGAAAGAAAGAAAGGCAGTGAGCTGTCTGGGGTCTAAAAGAGAACAATGTTCCAGCTCTCAAGGTGATTAATGTATGAAATGGGCAGTGCAGAAAATTGATCAATGAGCACAATGAAAAAAAAAAAATTAAAGTAGGTCTCCATTTTTTGAGGAGACAGAAACAGGCCATAGAAGAAGAAACTATCTTGCTGATTTACAGTGAATAGAAAGGCATCACAAATGTTTTCTTCTGTCTTAGTACACACCTGATCTCAACTGCTTTACAGAGCTGGTGAACAGTTGTCTTTTTCAAGACAGGAAATTAGCCAAACTGTAGAGGACAGTAAGTTATATCTTGTTGGAGGAACAGCTGATGATGGAAATGAGTGCTAATGAACTCTTAATTATTCACAAAGGTCCCACACCAAATCCCTCTCTCTAACTTCAGGGCAAACCCTCCCCAGGTGTCCTGGCACTCTCCAACCACTTGCTAGCAAGCCCTTTAACTAAAATTTCTATCTTATTTCTTTCTTGGTGTAATCCTACAAAGACTTCCTACCAGCAGCTTCACTGTGCTTTTTGGTGATCCTCATATGACATATCCAAAAATTCTTGCTGTTCATCTAGCTCTGTTCGAACTGTAATCAGGCACTTTATCAAAGTTAATTTAATTAACTGAGGTGAGGCTGGTCTCAGCTCCCTGTAGTGGTTTACAATGCAGACACCTGTATCTGACATACCTGTCAAGGCTGCCTCAGTAGGTAATGGAGACTGATTTACAGAAGATGATATCTTTTACTTTCCTCTTTTAGCTTGGGATAAATGATCCTGCCTTTCAACTGGGGAACACAATTAGCTTAAACTAGATGCCTGATTTGGGATGATGAAGGGAAATTAATCTCTGATAGAAGTCAGGAAAGACTGACTTTTAAAGCTTTCCTTATAGCTTATAGAAAGAGAAATTTATTTGAGACTGCTTTATATCATCTGATGGTGGTCTTATCTTCATACTTCTTCCACATTCTGCAAATCTCATTCTTCTCTTTATCTAAGCTGGACTCAACTTGCTAGTACTTCCCCAAAATAAAATCTTTCACCTCTTTGCCATACTCCATTCTTCAGATTAAGGCATTTGGGTTTGTTTGCTTGGCCGATTGATTGTTTTTGTTCAAGAAACTGTCAAGGTTTTTTTTTGAAGAAGGTAAAGATTGCCACATGCACTTGAACTTTAATAGGCTCAGAATTAACTCAAGGGTCCAGCATGCTTTAAGGAACAAAGCTTAGTTGGCGTTTCTCTCTTTCCTAAAGGAAATATGGGCTTTTTCCAGATTAAGCATGTAACCAAACAAACTACGAAGGAAGTATGATGCTCAGCTTAACCTAATTTCTTCCAGCCAGATGGTGAAGGCAGCCAGTCTTGAAGAAGGTCACAAGCTCCTTGTGGCTAAGAGCAATCAAGAATTCCCTTATGCAGGACTTCAGTGGATTAACAAATACAGCTGTATAAGCAAACACCACTGGCACTGAGTATTTGAAGAATCAGTAGTGAGTACTCCATTCAGTAATGCTTATAAAAGCCTCAGAACAGAGAGAATACAAGTCTAGAGTTAAGTTGCTTTCTTAGAATAAAGTTGCTTTCTTAGAACAAAGTCACTTTCTTTTAGTTTTCTATGGTGCATTGCTTTCCCCATTAGCACTTGGTGCATGGCATGAGTAGCTATGAGGTTTAACTTGGGATTTATTATCCACTTCCTTTTAAGACCTGAACTTGTAATGAAAACTGGATCATGCTACAACATCTCATTTTAATATAAATGCATATTAAAAATGAGTCTATAAAGCAGAAGCTGTCTGCTGGTAATGAGCTACAGTCATGAAACCATTTGTAAGTACCTTAATTGAATAGCTTACACTCTAAGAATAGCAGGTCGATTCGCTTCACAGCATGTGTTGCACCAGCTGTGCAGGAAGAGCTGGTGGGGTCATCTGCAAGTTAATTTACAAATAAACCAGTTATATATCAACATTTCCACAACAAACAGCTTTTTCCCAACAGTTTCTTCTTTTCAAACACGCTCATGCAATAGTGTTTGAAAGGTCAGCTTGGACTCCATCCACTGCCATAATGTATCAAGCAGTCAGAGCACATGCTGTAGCAATCCACCTCCAATGCCCTGCCATACTTGGGCCATTTATCTCATGAGCAGCCTAATTCTGTATTCCTCCCTCATGGAAAGTTCTCTAGGAGTGTCAGAGATTTTTCACAAAGAACCACCAAATGTGGCAGGAGGTGAAAAGTAAGAGGTTTTGTCAATTAATTTAAAAAAAAAAAAAAAAAGGAGGTTTTCCTTGTGAGTGTCTTTGTTTACCATAATTAACCAATTAAGGAGTTGTGTCTTGCTTGCATCCACACCTCAGTGTAAGTCTGGACCATGGGGTCCCTTACCTTACCAGCTTATTTCTGTGTTTAAAGTGCTTCTAGAGCCTCAGGCGTGGGGACCCTGGTGAGGAGAGATTCCAGGGCAGGAGAGGTAAGCTCTCAAGGACATTTCCAGTCCCTACTCAGCTGTAGATTTGCTTTGTGACCTTTGACAAGACACATTTCTGGTCTTCCTGTGCTGAAACTAACAGCTAGGTACAAAACTCAGACTTGCCAAGGCTTAATTTAGCTGTTCTTTAGATGTTTGGGTGCAAAGTATATGAGAATTGCAGTCTTTTGATGTACCATCCATCACGTTGTCCCCAGGACTGGGACATTTACTTCTTCACTGTTTGAGGAGCAAATAGAGCAGCGTAAGAGCAGTGCTGTTCTGAACTACCATCTTTCAGATGCCAAGCTGTCACTGCATGTGGCGATTTAAGAAGGTATGACAAATGTTTAACAAGATTTTTAATGGCTGTTAAATCCAGAGTCCTGGATATATTCCAGTTCAGGTAATTACATTCAGACACTTTAATGGGATAGATCATTCTCCACAGAGCCTCCAGTATGGCAAGAATGAAAGAAACACACAGCACTGCTGGCAGGCAGGAGGGGGAGGCAAGCAAGGGTATTCCCAAAATAGGGAGCAAGGAGAGTCACTGGTTTGCAGGGCTCTGTGTGTGGTGGCTGAGAACAAGCAGCCTTTGGTGAGGGAAAGAAACTTACCCTTTTCTATAAAAAGTGCATCAACTGGCAGAGCACAAATCAGGGAGCTGTGTACAATTCCGCGGTTAGTTGACGCCAGATTCCACGTTTGTTACTAAATTATAAACGTGTAGTATTTTGAAAGTTGCCATTTCAAACATCGGGCTCCAGCTGACAAAGCCTCAGGACGTCTTCTGGTGAAATAAGAAATCAGGCTTGACAAATGCTGTCTTCTGCTTTTGAACTCGATAAATCTTTCTGGATTGTGCTTTCATAAAAGTGAATTTCTTCTCACGCTTTTGTCCGTGCCAGCTTTGTAAATTTGGTAAATGTGATAGCCCTGAAGGACCCTTTATACAGCTATCAGCTCGCTCTTCTTTTCTTACAGCTGGTCTATCTTCCTGACATGATTTCATTTTCTTTTCTTACTGAGGAAATTGAGACGTGCTCAGAGATCTACAGCCCCAACTAATCTGCGCATGCAGATTGATTTCAGTAAATTGGGTCACATGTATTTGTTTGAAATAGGCAGAAATTGCTGGCCTTTTAGGCAATGTGCTGTAAATAACATCTGTTTTGACAGATGTTATAGGGGACTGAGGATATAGGAACTTGGGGAAGGTTTTTAGTGTTGCTGATTGTCTATCGCTTGTATAAATGGTTAATTTTTACTAATTGCCTTGCTAGTAGTAGGCAGAGCAATCAGAGACAAAGCACCAGTCAATCATCCTTCTCTATTTCAGTGATTACAGAGTAATTTGGTTTCTATTAGCCATGATTACTGCTGTGGAGTGGCTTTGAGCAGTGCCTACACCTGGGATATCCACATTTTTATGCCCATTTGCTTACTTTCTGTCTTATTTTCTATTGTCCACCTAATTTGACCACTGTTTACAGCCAGCACTATTTCATACAATTGGCTGTTTATTTTGGACTACAATCTACAGCCTTGGTTTGATTGCAAATAGGAGGCCTAATTGTAATAGAAGTGATAAATAATTTAAAGTACCTGGGTGAAATGAAGGTTCAGCTCTTATACTAACTTTCTCAAGGTCAGTTTTGCCTTGTGCACACTGGACACCTTTTTTGTTTTCCCAGGATGCAAGAGAAATTAAGAATCTCTTAGTGATAATTCTACCTCTGAGAGGTGTCTCACAACTAAACAAGTACTGGACTTGTTGAAATCTTGTAATATCTTTATTCCCAAACTGTCACTCTGCCTGGTGACAATCTTGGAGGGCTTCACACCTCACAACAGATTATGATTTAGATGAAAAGAAGGGCTAGATCTGTTATATTACCTTCAATGGAAGGTGCTGTCTTATTTAATCAAACAGAAAATAAGTCAGGCAGGCATATCAGCCCTGTGATCTGCTGAACACAAATTATTTCTCGACAAATAGAGAACCTACTCACAGGCTTTTCTTTCAGAGGTTTCATAAGTGTATTTAATGCTATGACTTACTATCTGAAAAGCAATACTCTCCTTGGTGACAGAGATGAAATTTTTTTTTTTTTTAATTAAGAAATTTTACCTTGATTTTTAAAGTAGGAACCAGTTCAGAAGCCAGGGTTATGTTACAAGCTTATTACATCCATATGAGGCATGAGTAAAACCATGGCTTTATTCTGCATTAAACCCCAGCATACAATGTCTGAACTCTGTGCTAGAATTTATTTTTGTATTGCTCTACTGGAGTAAAGTGTCTAAAGATCTAAGGCATCAGTAGTGCCAAATGTGTTAACCATAGGTTTTTTTTTCTCAGGCCTTGGTCCCTTGATCATGACAGTATGTTAGCTGGTTTACAGACATCCCTCTGCAGAGAATTGACTAGCTCTGCTTGAGGTGAAAGCTGGGTATGGGATAGTTTACTCCAAGGATGACTACTCTTGCATGGTTTTCCTCCATCTGCACTTGTGGTTCCTCAAACCCTGAGACCTCCCGTATCCTCTCAGGCATGCTCTTGGACAATAGAGCATTCTTGACCCTCACAGTCTCATGACTCTCACATTACTTTGGGCCCTTTGAGTTGAAAAGCTACAAAACACCCTTATACCCTAAGCACCCCTGCATGAGGCTCAGTGAACCCTGGCCAAAGTTAAACCCCAGCAGTGTGAGTATAGAGTATAACTGGGTGAATGGACTAGTATTGGGGTGCTTGACTTCAGGAGAGGAAACCCTGAAAAAGTCAGCATTTCGAGGTAGGCAGGGATGGTCTTGGCTGTTGTTTCACAGATGGTGTTGCACTGCATCTTCTGTGGGGTTTGTGAAAGACAGTGTGAAGAGACTGACAGCAGGGAACTGAAAATTGTACAAAGGAAGCGTTGTTCTCCCACTCCTCTGACCTTCTCGAGTATTGTCAGTCAGAGCACACACAAATGATGCACCTCTATCTCTGCTTCCATCAATGTGTAATGGTGTTATTAAAAGATACAGAATGGGGTGTGGGGAGAGCTACAGATGATTGTCTTTTTAAGTCTGACTAAAGTGTTCAAAGTTGAGAAAATAAAATTGTAGAGAGTAAAGCCCTCTTCCAGGAGAGAGAGAAGTAAGAGTTCATTTCCTAAAGATACTTATTCTGCATCTAAATCCTATAATCCAGTGCCCCAATCCCCCTCTCCCTTTAAAATAAGTTATAACACTTCAAAAACATCTGAGAAGGAGGATAAAGTGTGAGGAGTAGCCACAAGGAATTCTGATACTATAATGCTAAATACCTGTATATGTTTTTATCTGGTGACTTGTATTCACATAGGTCACAAAACAGTCCATGGGGGATTGGAATTAACATTTCCTAGCAATTACAACAGAAAACGATTGAGTTGCAATCTCTTACAAAAAAAGAGATGTCTTAGGGGTATCTTCATGATGACCTCAGCCGGAGTGTTTGAAACATAGAATCAGTTGTCGGCAGATGGGATTTACTGATTTCTAGTCTGTAGGGGTGGATAGGAGAATGTAACAGCTCAGCAGGTACTTCCAAGACTGAAAAGACATATCGGCCTGATTTTTGTCTGGGAGATGATGATGTTTCTTCTGCTTCACGAGTCAAATACCAGTGCTTGGGAGAAATGATGACTGGTATACTATCTAATGCCCTGCCAACAGAAGTGTGAGCTTAGTTATCTCTGCTACTAAGAGAAAATAAGAAATTCAGGCACCTGACACACTCTCCTTGAGTTTTCCTTTTGCTTTCTGTTGGGCTTCTCCTTATGATAGACTCTCCTAAATGCTTCTGTGGTGAGGCAATGCTATCAGCTATGCATGACAGCTCTCCTCCTGTTGCCTCCTAGCTCAGAAATCACCTGAGACAAGCAGTAATAACTCATTATCCTATAGTCTGAGCATGAGCAATAATGAGCTGGCTGCTCAATTAAAATACTCTGTCCTATAATATAAATGTAGTGCATGGCTTACAGAATTTAAGAATCTCCAGGCTTCATTAGTATGATAAGAAATACTGGGACCAGTAACTAATATGGAACAACACATTGCAGTTTGGAATGACTATGTCTTACAAGTTGAGATCAGGATCTGGAATGTGATGAGTGACATGTATAGCAGACAAGTTGAAGAATAGGAGTGTACTCCCTTCTGCCCATGAACTTGGTACTTTGATTACTAGAGGCCAGCTACTCACCGTTGTGCTGACCAGTGACATCTTGTTATTTCTGCATTCCCTGTTGTCTGTCTGCATCCATCCAATACATCTTGTTTTGCACTGGGTTATGTCATGCAGGAAGTAGAATTTGCTTCTATTTCTGTACAGAAGCTAATGCATGGCTTGGCCTCCTAGATACTTGATCAAGGTAGATAATGAGATCACCCTGAAAAAGCAGCATAGATATTGAGAGGATTTAATAGCCTAGAATAACAGTGAAACTGTTAAAGCTCTCCTAGAAGTTCTTTTCCACGATTAAAAGGCCTCAGAGGAGCTGGAGACAACAGGATGGTAAGACTCAGAGCAAGGTCCAATTGATCAACGGTGGCAAGAAGGATGGAGTTATTATTGTGATGATTCATCATGATCCTTTGTAAGGTTAAACTCTTCTTGGGAGAGGGAGACAGGTTAATGTGTAAGTCTGCTGAAAGGATCAGACCGAACCCAGTGGGATGAATTGTTTCAAGTACAGACCAAAGCAGGGAGAAAACTTTTTGTTATGTAGTATATTAATATCCAGCTCAAAAAAAAGACAACCAAAAAACTTCCCCTTAGTGTCAGCATCACCTTGAGGAAGGACCACTTGCTATTGGAGGTTGGTTGAGGTTAAAGTGTTACAACCTTCTACGGCTCCTTCTTGTCCAACCGTAGAAGTTTGCAGTCTCCTGACAGGTGTGGATGAACACCTCACCTCTCTTCAGCCAGTCCTGCCAAAAGGAAGGGGTTTAACAAACATATCTAAATATAACATCTCTCTTTTTTTTTTTTTTTGGATTGGCTTTATTTTGGTTTAGGTTTTTGTTAACCCTGGTAGTTTTGACAGAAATGGACAATGGAGTGGCCACAGGTACAGTCATACCCCATGAGGGGGCACCCACCTCCACTGCAACGGTGGAGGAGATGAGTATGTGGAAAAAGATGACCTCAGCTCCACGTTGATAGCTGCCAGACCATCATGCCTGGACATGCCTGAATTTCTATTAAGCAGATGACTGGCATTTCTGCTCAACAGCTTTGTGTTGTGCACTTCTACCCATTCAGTCAATTATGTCAGGTCTGCGTGGTATCAAGCCACCTCTGTTCTCTGAGATAGAGGAGCTGAAGTCCTTTCTTCGCTGAAATAGCTTCCTAGCAAAAATCCATGATTGATATAAATAGCAAATTGTTTTATCTTGGACTTTTTTTCCCTAAAAAGACATGTTTTGGTTTAGTTTTATGAGACGAAAATAGTGATTTCTGTTTATAATTTTATCCTGGTTTTATCCTGTTTTTCTGCTTTTTATTTAAGCACTCATTTTTTGCTTTTTAAACCTTGGGGGGACATAGTTTGGAAATAATATTTCTCAAATTCTGTAAGACTGAAGGTTTGGGGGCAGGTGGGTCTTCTTCACTGGCTGCAGTTAAAACAGGCTTCTCTGCTCTTTCCCTGTTTGAGAGATCTGTTCCTCTGCTAAGCAGGTCACTGACATGAAGCTTGGGGAAAACAGGCTCCAATTCCCATCTCTGTTACAGCTTCAGAAATGGAAGATGGGAACGAGTGAGTTCCTTCATGTGGCAAATTTGGAATGCTTTTCATCAGGTCTCTCAGGGACTGATACAGCCTCTCTCCCTCCACCCCTCTGACTTTCTTAGCCACAAAGCCAGTTAAAGAGCTTCCCACCATCCTGTCTCCAGGTGAACACATTGCAGTTTTGTCCCACCCATTAAGCCATTTGCTTTTGCAGACAGGAAATAAATCTTATTACCAACACGGTCAAGAGATCTCTGTAACATGCTGCTGTTGCCTGAATAGATATTTTGCACCAGAACCAGATGAAGATCTGC
This sequence comes from Actenoides lindsayi, assembly GCA_025331215.1. NCBI lineage: Eukaryota > Metazoa > Chordata > Aves > Coraciiformes > Alcedinidae > Actenoides > Actenoides lindsayi. The sequence continues at coordinate 285,020 of WTSP01027986.1, read as the reverse complement.
TCTCCTGTCAGTTTACTAACAGAAACATCACAACTGGCTTTTCAGCTTCAGATCTCTCACAAAGCCCTCTCTGCTCCCTCCCTTTTTTCCACTCTTCAGAAAACACTGTTTTTTGTAAATTTTATTTTTATAGGGAGTTCTGCTTTCTTCAAAAATGTAATGCATATTTCTCCACTGCTAATTGAGGGAACTGGAAACTATTAAATGCCCAAAGCAGCTACATAAAGCAGCTTCTAAGAGGTTTTTTTTCCTTTCCCTGGCACCCGTTGCTTGTAGATACACAGTCAAATGTTTGAGTTCTCCCTGTTGGTGCTTTTTGCATCCTCAATCTTCAGTCTTTGGAATTGATTTTAACTGCCCTGTTCTTGATAATGTATTTTTTATTTGACAGCATGCGTTGTTCAATAAGAGCCAAGAAATAAGCTCTCTGCCTCCAGAGAGCCTTTCTGGAACCGCTCATTAAGGACTTCTTGCTTGTCCCAAGCAGGGCTAGATATCATTCTGGGGAACAACTTCAGGGAAAGTCTCTGAACAGGATATGAGCCTAGTCCTGAAGGTGAGCAATTGCTAAATACCACAGGCTGCTGCAAGCTAGAAATAGGCTCCTTTGAAAGAAAGATTTCTCATAGCAGAGCTAGCTGTAACAGTCCAAAACCATAACATTAGGTGTGGGTAGCCAGGGCTCAGTGCTTGGAATCTCTCCTTGTCCCATTTTTAACTGGCAGTACAGGCATTCCTGCTCATCCGAGGGCCACAGAATATAAGCCTCGAGCACCAAAGCAACAAGCTGCACATGGGTCTTCCCAATCCTTTCTAAAGCATGGCCCCATACAGTTCAAATCCCTGTTGTTAATAAGCCACAAAAGCTCGACAGGCATCTAACTACAGACATGGGTGCTGAGTTTCACTGTACCCTCTTGCAGGTGCTCTCTTGCTGTGGTTCATACGGTTCTTTCACTGTCAGTTCATGGTGATAATAGCTCTTTTGTATAATCTTGAAGTTTCTTTTGCAGCTAAGGTTCTTTCTTTCCAGAAAGGACTGAATGGGCTTACCTGTGATTAAATGCACCACATCTCGTCTACTGTTAGGAAAACGGCAGTTACAGATATATGGTGCATGGTGAACATTGTCATGATGGATAGCTGCAGTTCACACTTCTGCTCATCCAGTAACACGTTGTGACTGTTCGGTGTCAGAGGCTGAAATATTTCCTTTTTAATGAGGTCAGGTATTTCTAATGTAGCTTCTACAGAATTCAGATGATTCACAAAGCATGTGAACCACTTACACTCCATAGAAATAAGTAAGGCATAAGAAAGGGCAATTGCTCTATTTCTCTGCCTTCAGTAGTGTAGTTTCTGAATACAAGAGGTCCAATTTTGAGTCAGTTGCAGCTCAGCACAATTCAAGATCTGTGGAGTGTGATTCTGAAAGGAGTATGGGTGAAGGTTTCCTGATGAAAGGAGGATGAGAAGGCAACAGGCATTGCAATGAGCTAATTAAAATCAATGCCAGGAGAGATCTCTCTGATGCCTGGGTGGTGAGCAACCAGCAGGTGTCTTCATTACTTAGACTGCTGGTGACAAGCTACATATAAAATTATAGGGTAGCTAGATTAATTTCAGATGCAAAGAAAGTCTTAGCAAGTCTCTGGAGAGACGGAGTGGGAGGAAAGCCCATAGAAGCTCAGTCTGACAGCTTGATATTTGGGCAAGAAAGAGTGTTCCAGAAGAGAAGACTTGGTCTTTTGTGATCTTAAAATCTTTTTTATTTAAGAGCAAAGGGAATTAATAAAATAGGGTGAACTTTGGTTTAAGAGAAAAACAATCAACGTGGCTGACTACTTGCTCTTGCAAAGGGTTTGACTTGTATCCCAGTGGAATGCTGTGGATTTCACACAGTCTTATTTTCCACCCAGAAATGCAGGGTCCCTCCTCTAGCAGCCCCAGTGGGCATCAAGCCATGGGAGGGATGGAAGGCAATGTTATTGCTGCTAATGGCTGCTCTTCAATTTTTTTTCTTCAAAGGAATTGCTTGCGAGCTGGAAAAATGTTTCAGCATTAGCTGTGAGCTGTTATCAGACTTGTGCAGGTTGCAGCCTTTATAGTTAGGGATGCAGAGCAGTGCTCATTCAAGCACCGGCTTCATAGCAGAGCTGGGCAAAATTTGTGGACACATTTCAGTGGAAAAATGTATGACATTTTCATTGCTTTTTCATGTCGGTTCATACAGGTGACTTCTGTCAATAAGATTTTGATAGCCCCTGCCTTGGAAGGAAAAAAAAAAAAAAGCAAGTACGACATTAGATTGCAACTCCCCATTTCAGGGGGAAGATAAAGAGGAGGTCTGTGTACTAGCAGAACATCTCTTCATCACATAATTTGGAGACAAGGTCTACAGCTTTTTTCTCCCTCTCTGGTGCTCTGTTAAATGTTCGCTCAGCCATGATAGCGTAGGAATTATGGGGGAAGAAAAAGAGGGGCAACAAAAAACGGCGGGACTTGAGGAAGTATTGTTTCAGTTCTGCAATGATGACATTTTACAAAGGTCAAGCTAATAACTGTTGTCCAGATACTTTAATATGATATGGAAACATTTTTCCATACATAAAAACCATACTTTTGTTACAAAGTCATCCTGTAAAGTGCGTTTGAAAGCCATGACAAAATATAATTTTAAAATACCAAGCTATCCCCTTTTATTGACTTGCCAAGACTGGAATTTGGAAATGGATTTATTTTAATATTCTCAGCCCAGTTAGTAGGAGAGTTTGAAAGATGGCTCTCAAGGAAGGGGGAAGCCTTTGATTTATTTTGAAATTGTTTTGCTGACTCAAAGTAAACGTAGGGTGAGATGAGAGATACGAAGCAATGGTTTGGGTTTGCAATTACTTTCCTGTTGACATCTTAATGGATAGAAAACATATGAGAAGTCCAGGATAGATAGTTAACAATGTATTCAATTAATTCTGAAGGAAAAATAAATATGCGGAATTGAGCTTAGCTAAACTTTGACCAAATGGAAACATAACTTGTGATAAGATCTTTAAAATAAGCGTATTTGCTGCGTCACAAATCAATGTTAAATAAATTACATTCCATCTTTTTCTTTTTAGAACTATATTAATTCTATGTTCATTTTCTGAATAAAGTTCTGGCAGAACTGAAAGGCAAGGCATAATAGACAATAAAAAATTAACCAGTTGAGTCCTTTTGATTTTCTTAGGAATAATAAAGTATCTCTTATACCTAGGATCAAGGTAAGGTTGAATTATTGTTAACTAGAGGGACAAAAAAAGGTCTGGAAACTGGAGCAACAGGGGTAGTTTTGCATCCATATTTTGCTTCCATGGACTGCAGAAGACAATAGTTTTGCAAACCTGAGATTGCAGCCAAGACTGTGTGCATGGCAATGGGGGAGCAATTACAGTCAAACAAAACCTGGTGTCTGACACGTTGTGAAAGAGTCTCGTTGTTTGTATTTTTACCTAGTTCATGAAGATAGTAAGAAATGGCCAACTGTTCCTTTGTGCATTTTCTCTCTACTTAGCATAAGATGTTTCTCTAGTGCTTAATTTAAAAAAAAAAATATACAAATTAAAAAGTCACAAAACCACAGAATCACAGAATGGTGGGAGTTGGATGGGATCTCTGGAGATCATCTCATTCACCCTCCCTGCTAAAGAAGGGTCACCTAGAGCACATTGCACAGGTACGCATCCAGGCAGGTTTTGAATCTCTCCTAAGGAGACTCCACAACCTCTCTGGGCAGCCTGTTCCAGAGCTCTGTCAACCTCAAAGTGAAGAATTTTTTCCTGATGTTGAGGTGGAACTTCTTGCGTTCCAATTTGTGTCCATTGCCCCTTGTCCTCTGTTGGACTTTCTCTAGTAGTTAATTCCCTGTCTCTCTTGAACTGGGAAGCGCAGAACTGAACACAATACTTGAGGTGTGGCCTCACTAGGGCACAGCAAAGAGAGAGGAGAACCCCCCTGGACCTGCTGGCCATACTTTTTTAATGCACCCCAAGATACCACTGGCCTTCTTGGCCACAAGAGCACACTGCTATCTAATGGTTAGTTTGTTATCCATCAGGACTCCCAAGTCCTTCTCTGCAGAGCTGCTTCTCAGCAGGTCAACCTCTAACCTGTACTGGTGCAGGGGGTTATTATTCCCTAGGTCCAAGACCCTACACTTGTCCTTGTTGAACATCATGAGGTTCTTCTCCACTCAGCTCTCCAGTTTGTACAGGTCTTGCTGAATGGCATCACAAACATCTGGTGTGTCAGCCACCCCTCCCAGTTTTGTATCATCAGAGAACTTGCTGAGGGCACACTCTGTCCCTTCATCCAAGTCGTTGGTGGGTATGTTGAACAAACCTGAACCCAGCACTGACCCCTGGGAACCACCGCTAGCTACAGGCCTCCAACTAGACTCTACACTGCTGATCACAACCCACTGACCTCTGTCATTCAGCCAGTTCTCAATCCACCACACTGCCCACTCATCTAACCCACACTTCATGGGCTTAACTGTGATGATGTCACAGGAACCCTTGCAGATATCTCAAGGATTGCAAAGGAGTGAAAAAACAACAGGGAATGGAGAATCTTGAAACACTGTAGTTGTTGGTAGTACTGTTATCTTTAGCATGAGGTAGGTCTCTTGCAGCTGAAATTGATGGACTTCCCTATCAAGAGGATAAAATTGGGCAAATTATGCTTGACATTGTGAGAGGGAAAGCTTCTTCTTCACTGTCCTAATCACACATGTGGCTCTATTTATTAAGCAGCAGCTTTTAAATAAGCAGCACAACATATCATTACAGGTAAAAAGCCCTGAAAAAAAACCCAGAGTGAGACATCTTCAGAAGAGATGGGATGTGTGCCAAGCTTTGCTATGTTCCAATGCCAGCATGTTATTAGCACCTCAGAACTTCAGATGTATATGTGGAAATTAATGCTAGATAGGTGTTTCCAGAAATAAATGCCCTCAATTACTTTGATAAAGACCTGACATGGAAGCAGGACTGTCTTTGCCCTTTTGTTGAACTGGAAAACTCTGGGCAGGATTCATCCTTTTTGACTGCATATCCAAAAGGGTAAGTGTGTATTCAGCAGAGAGAGGGAATGAAACACAGGCACGTGTTACATGGGCACTTAAAGCAGCGGAGCTGCACTGTCCCATAGAAATGCCTGTCTAAGAACAGAGGGAGCCTTGGTAGCAATCCTGGGCTAGCTTCTGGGGCTGGAGGTGGTCTGGCTGCTTATGGACTGATGGCAGCATCCAAGCATGCCATCCTGGTCTTGTCTTCATCAACTGAGAATACCTGGTGAACAGAGCTGTTGGCATTCAGTTTATCCTTGGGCACATCCAGTCTCACAACTGGCAGCCTGAGCTCCACCAGCTACAGTAACTAGCTCACTTCAGCAACAGTGGCATTCTAGATTGCTGGTTCAGATGTCTGCAACTTAAGCTTCTGCTGTTTAATTTAAGTATAATGCTAATAACAACTCTGATTTTAACCAGGTGAAGTTAGGTGCCATGTATCTTAGTATAGCAGAGATGAGTTGATGTTTTTTTCTTCAATAGACACAAAGCTCCCAGGATTTAGTACAGGAGAGCCCTCCAGCTCTGTTGCATACGTCCTCACTACATCCATCTAGGGTAGGGCAAAGATATTTACTCACAAGGGAATAGAGAGCACAAACCTGTTGGTGTATTCAGTAAAACCCACGGCCCATAAAGGCCTAGGTCTTTCAAATCTGTGCAGCTACATGAACACAACACTACATTAGTCAAGTACTGATTAACTACTTCAGTATGATTTATTAGTTTATGCTTGGTGACATGCTTTTCAAGTTTTCCTCTGGGATGGTGGGAAATGAAACCAAGGCTTCTAGAGGTCAAGCCATATCCCATCCAAGAGCAAAACTTCTTGTGAACTCATCTAGATTCTCTTTCTCTTAAAATTTCACAACCATAAGTAACAACTTCATGGCTGGAAAATAGCTTTGTCTTCAGGCTTGAGGAGAGTGCAAACTAGAGGGCTCTAGGATTTGTAATGTTTTTGATGGTGGTGTACAAACAAGGCTCAAGCCCAGCTTCAATATCAGCTGTAGGAGCTGTGCTTGTCCCAGAGTAGGAAAAAATATATCTTTCTAATTTGAATCAACAAATCTGATTTTGAACACATACAACGAGCAGATTTGTAGAGCAGGATTAAGGTGTTTGGAATATTTCTAAAGCTGGATTTTTCAGCGTAGAATAACATAATATTATAAATTGCCTGGTGCTAACAGTTACATGTATCTGTTCTCTCAAAGGAGACTAATAGTGTTCAAGAGGCATTTGGACAGTGCCCTTAACAACATGCTTTAACTTCTGGTCAGCCCTGAACTGGTCAGGCAGTTGGATTAGATGATCACTGTAGGTCCCTTCTAACAGAATTCAGTTCAGTTCTGTCCTGTCCTATCCTATCCTATCCTATCCTATCCTATCCTATCCTATCCTATCCTATCCTATCCTATCCTAACATTTTCACTGTAATACACGTATTTAAATGTTTCAGATGGTCTCCCAGTTCAGAACTTTAGTGCTTGCATATGACTAAGGTTCAGTGCTGGAACTAATAACAATTAGCATTTTCATCAGTGACCTGGATGACAGGACAGAATATACCGTTAACATGTGTGTAGATGAAACCGAATGAGGGAGAATGGTTGACATGGTGGAGAGTAGGTCTGCCACTCCTGTGGATCATGACAAGCTGAAGAAATGGACTGACATGAACCTTGAGAAATTCAACAAAGATAAATGCGAAGTCCTCCACAATGGGATAGAATAACCCTGTGAATCAGTGCAGGCTGAGGGACAACTGACTAAGCAACAGAAAAGGACCTCAGGATCCTGGTGAATGATGAGTTGAACATAAATGAATGCCCTTGAGTCACAGAGGGCCAACCACATACTGGGCTGTGTTGGCAAAAGGAAAGAGGTCCAAGAAAGGTGATAATCACTTTCTGGGACTCTCCTGGAAAACCATGTTTGGTTTTAGGCCACCAGTTAATATAGAAATATTATATGTATATCAAAAAACTCTAGAGAGTCCATCTGAGGACAGTTGAGGTAGCTGGGGAGCCAGAGCATATGATGCACAAGAAGATGGAAATTACCTTGTTTAGGCTGGAGTGAAAGCCAAGGGTGTGCAGAGAATCCTGTCTTCTGTTACTTGATAGTGTTTCTAGAAAAGAGAAGTTCAGACTCTTCTTGAAGGTGCATGGAAAGAGGCAAAAGATACAAGTTGGTACATGGGAAACTTTGATTAAATATAAGGGAAATATTTTTTTTCATGAGAATGGTCAAATATTGAAGCAGGGATACAGAAAAGTTGTAGGATCTCCATCCTTGGATACAAGCAAGGCAAAAATAGACAGAGCCCTGAGCATCCCAGTGTAACTAGACCTGTTTTGAACAGACCAGAACAGATAGTCTCTAGATATCCCTGCCATCCTGAATTTTCCTATGATAGCACTCATTAGAAACATGGCTTGCATGCTTTATGTTGTCTAAATATGCCAAAGAAATGTAGGTTAACTCTTTCAAATATGAGTGCCAGTAGGACACCTACAGATTCTCACTTCATTTAGAGAGTCAGGAAATAGCGGTCATATCAAGTCCAGGCTTGCTCCCAACCCCAGTCAAGCCTAACCTTCACCTCTTCATCTGTGTCTTCTTTATGAAACAGAAAAAAGAGTAACCACACTCAAAGGGTCTTCAACAGCCCAGGGACAGGCCAAGCCTTCACATCTGATTTTTCTGGATGAAGCTAAGCTCAGTTCACCAGAATGTGATGTTTCCTAAGGACGATATAGGTGCTGTCTGTTCAGGACTCACCTGGTAGTATGGCTGGAGAAAAAAAAAAAAAAAATCACGTGGATTGCACATATTTTCTGAAGACCCCACATTTAACTATAGTACATCAGTTCATGACTTAGCATGGCAATTATTTGTGCAATTTTAAGCATCTGAGCAGGTTTGTTAAATTTAGTGCTTAAGAATAACCATGCTTTTAAGCAATCTGCTCAGCTAGAGCTTTAAAAGCTCATGCCTACATAGCATTTATCATGGCACTCAGAAGTGTCTCATCCAATGTGCTGCTGTTGGAATACCCTTACCACAGCTACCTGTTAAGCCCTGGGGTATCCATGTGGCTGGTTATCACTGTGTGTTTTTGCTCAAAAGCTCTTAAAATTGTTAAAGGGTAGTTTTCTTCCTGCCACTGGCTCAATTATATTTCTGTTTAATATTCTTTATTAAAAGAGAAGGATGAAGATGCACAGAGTAGTCAAGTTTAATGGTGGTAAAACCAGACACTTGAATATACAACCCTTGAAGAAATTTGCTGTATACTTGATTTAATTTATTTTCCACTAAAACTATCTCCGAGTAAGAGAGATTAATTAGCACTGTGATGCCGTATACTAGCAAGATCATGTGTGGTTATCTTAGATGTCTCTTGAAATTAAGTTTGTGGCTACATCACAAAAGAAATTCCATTTCAGCTTGAAACTTCAACTGGCAAGTAGTAATAGTTGGTGCATATAAAATGTTACTGCTCTTTCAGATTATCGAGATGAGTTTTCGGTTACCTGATGACACTTGTGTTGCTGATACTGTCAGTTTGAAAGATTCTTACCCAGGAAGTCATTTATTTTTAGAGGAGGAAGAAGACTTTTCTCCACCAAAAAAACCCCGTGCTGATGACAGGTGCTGTTCATGAACCCGATTTCTGTGCCGTTCACTACTGTACGTTCTCATTTAGCTTTGTTTCTACACCACACCAACATGGAAACAGGAGTGATGTGTCTGTAATTGGGAAGGTTTGTGAATATGAATGAGTTTAGTAGGAAAGGGAGTAGCTTTTATTACACCAGTATGCATGCCCCCAAACAGGGCTGGCCTGGGCATTTGATTTTTGTTTGTTTGTGTGTTCTGTCTGTATTGGCTGGTTTAGTGAAAGGTATTAACTTGCTTGAGAATGGGAAGGGAAAATTAGAGAACTGTCTGCAGCATGGAACTTATATAATGATATGGCAACTAGAAGATACTGCTCTCTTCCCTCCTTTACTTACTTCTTGGTCTTAGACTACAGGGTGCTCTGGGTAGCTGGGCATCTCACTGCTGAAACAGCTGGTGAGAGGATTCTGAGGCACCCTGAAAGGCAGCTGGCAGAAATATAGGCAACTTGCCCATGAAGAGTCAACACAATTCTGGACAATACAGTGAGGCTTTCAAATCAGGCTGTTCCCAGTATAAAACTGACCCATCAAAACCTTCTGCAACTGTCTTGAGTCATACAAGTATCTCCTGATTAAGTCTCCGCAGGTTTTTGTAAGATTTTCAGAGACACAGAAAGAATAATGTTTGGTCAAGTTCCTATGTGAAGTCTGTGGCAGAGGTGAAACAGTGATATCTGGATACCTGGGTTTAATCCTTCAACACTCTTCGTCTTTCACTGTATCCTATGACACTTCATGAGTAACAATTTTAAAGCTGAAATATTTTCCTGGAATCCTTGAAAGCTGCTCGAATTCTGATCTGAGTAGCAAAGGCCATATATTTATCTCTGAAGTCAGATGTTAAAAAAACTTGTACGTGCACACAGAGACAATGTCCAAAAATTACCAGGAAAGGGCACTAACCATCTGCCTCCACTACTACTCTGCTCGTTGGGGACTCCACTAGACAGGGGACTATCTCCACTACTCCACTACATCTACCTCCACTACTCCCTGAGTAACAGACTTTGAACAGAAGAATCGAAATGTTGGGTGCGTTATAGGCAGGTCCAGAGCGGTGTCCATCCATCACTGTAACATGTTGGCATCAGACTTGAGACTAGCATCAAAACAAAAGGTCTCCAGGAAGGAGGAAGAATTTTCTTGCTTCTTCTACCTCATACAACCCAAGAGTGAATGACTTTGCCATTTCTGTATTCTGAAATACATTCAGAAAGAATGGCCGTAACAACCACTGCGATAATGCAAGGGGGTTTGGTTGATCTTCTGTTATTAAAAAAAAATAAATATATATATATATATAAAAAAGTGAAGGATATCTGATTTGTAGTGAAAAAATTTAAACTGTTATTTTGAACTTGAGCATATAGTTCACTGTTAACTAGAATATTGGATTCAAGAAGAAATCATTTGGCATGTACTTTTTTCTTTGCTGCACGGGAAATCTGATTTTTTTGCTTGCCTTTATTTTCATTTCAGTTTAAATTAAATCAATATCAAAACACTACATTTTGCATTTGAAAGACTGTCCAGCTTTCATTTGGCTCAAGGAGCTATCCCTAAAATGCTTTTTAGCTGTTGTATAGGAATATCTTGGGGGGGGGAAAAAAAAAAGGAGTATGAACCAGTACGTAGAATTGACACATCAATATGAATTTAAGTAGCAGAGCAACTTGTATTGAATTTTTCCTCAGTACAAGGATCAATAATTTGTCTGTTGACAAATTGAAAATGACCGTAAGTGGCAAACAATCTCATTTTCAGTTCTCTGAAAGATGATACTTTCAGTAGACCCATGAGTCTGGGTTGTGGGTGTGCGCATGATGCAGACCCCTTCAGTCTCTGCTCTGCAGGAGAATGCTGCATTCGGGGTGTTTTTCCATTGCCACTCCATTTGTAATGTCTGAGATGTGTTCTATAGTGCTGGAGGCCTGTCGTTCAATTTTGTATCAGGAGTCATCATCACCAACATACACTGAGGCTGCACATAAATTCCCCTGTTCCTTCAAATCCTGAGTTAGGCTCTAATGAGATGGGAGGTGATGGTAGTAACCGTGATACAGTTGGCTTGACATTTCTCACACACAGTGTGCTGTGTCAACGTGGGTCAGACTAAAAACATTTTATTTCCTGAAAAACATACTGTGGAAAAGTGTAGAGTGTTTTATTTTCCACCGCTTCTGCGTTTGTCTCGATGTCAACCTTAGCTTTAGCAAATGCAGAACCCACGGAGAGTCATTTTAATTCTGTGATTGTCCTCAATATGCTAAGTACTGATGACAGTACACAAGTGGGTACTGTCTTAACATCCAAGCAGCCCGAGTAAGTTACAGAGCATGGTACCCACATGTTGTGTATTGCTGGAATGGAATTTAAACTATCCAAGCGTATAAATTGAAAACTCGTTCCGAAGTTGCATTCTGAAATCACTTTGCTTTCCTAAACAGAGTATATGGTAAAAACCCCAAGACACTCAGGAGACTTATCACTGGAAATGAATGTAATAATGTAATTCATACTGTGTAAGGCAGACTTTACTCGTGATGGATGATGTTTGGTTGGTATTAAACTTCGATTTGCAGAATGGGAAATTCCTTAAGGAAGCAAAATTTCTTGCCAAAGCTGATAATGTGAGTGCATAGTGATTAACAATGTGCCAGATCATTCACTAATTACTTAGGTAGTCAGCCAACACAGCCACCAGCTGCTTTGAAAACACCATGAAAGCAATTTACGGACCCCATATAAATTTAAAGGGGGACTATATAATTGCCAGTGTAATAACCCCATCTTTAACACAGGCTGTTTCTTTAAAACAGAAAGCTAGAAAAACTTCACCTGAACTAAGAAGAGCTAGTCTTCCTCCTCTGCTTACCAAGGAAAAAGAATTATCTCCATTCTCTCTTTGTGCAGAACATTAATCAGGAATTAATTGTACAATTCTTAACTAACTTTTCATACAGTCTCTCCTTAAGCAATTCAATGGGAGTTTTTCTTGGGTGACGATAATGAGATTTTGCTGACAAGAAAAAAAAATTACTGCTTATTCTAAGACATCTTGTATCTCTGCCACCTCACCTCAGTCTTCCAGTATGTCAGGGGCAGACACGTCTAGATCCATTTACCATCCCTTCTGCAGCAATGCCCCCTTGTAAGAGCTGAAGATGTGATGCTGGCTTGTGTAGCCCCTGGTGTTAACTGACACTATTTCTCAGTTCTTGCCTAAAACAAGGATGCACAAGGATTGAGTGGTTCCTGGTCACCTCTATCTCAGGACTGGAGGGATGGTGCATGGTGGGAAGGAAATGAGATTGAGGAAGAGCTAAGTGGTCCAGAGGGCCAAGTTAATGGCCTTTGAAGTACTTTGTCCTCTCTCTTCTGGTTTCTGAATGACTTTTGGCCAGATTTCTCCCAGACCTCTTCAGGCTCATGGGTTGCGCTTTTCAAGGCACACTAATGAACTGATCGCTATGGATAAGTAATCTTTCCTCATTTACTTTTTACCACCCCTAGTCCCAGAAAGCCAAGCAAATCCAGGTACTGGGAGTAAGGTTGGGTGGCAGTGGGCTAGAGCTGGGAAAGGAAAGCAATACTTCAATATTCACATCCAGCTTCTGCTTCTACCAAGGCAAAAACAAAACATTACCTGAGCTGGAAGAGCAAAAATGCTACTTTCAGATTTAGTAAGCAATGGGAAAGGACCTGCCCCTGTGAAAATCAGTGTGACATTCTGTGACAGTAACAAACACAATTTCACAAATGAAAATTAAATAATGTGTCTTTCTACTTGAAATACAAGTTCAATCATTTTCTGGGGTTTGGTGGTTTGGTTTTTCCCCCGATAATTATGGAATACTTCATTTCAGTTATTCAATATTTCTTTCTGATCTTAAACCAAAAGTATTTAGTAAAATTTAAAAAGTTTCATTTCAGAAACTTTGAGATGTGAGAATTAAAATGCGGCCCAAAAAACCCTCCTAAAATAGATGCTTTCTAAATGCTTCACACTTCAGTTTAATTTCTAAAATTTAGTTAGACTTGGCACTCCAAAATATTTATGGGAATATATTATTTGACTTAAAAGGGAAGATAATGATTGTGCCAACATCAATCTTATGAATTCATGAGCTATCAGTCAGAGCCAATATTGGGCATAGAGTCTTTCAAAGCCTTAGTGAGATAATGATAAATTATCCTCATTTCATATATGGGGAAAGTACAGTTAGACATTTGGGCACAAAAGGAACAGAGCTGTCTGAGCCAGTTCTGGGCCAGGAGGAGCACCAAAAGCACCCTTCAAGCTGAGCATGGGCGAGGGTCCCTTATGAGACAGCAGGGCTCTCGTGGGACTGAACCAAAGCCTATGAGGTTATTCTTTGCTGTTTCAGTTGATTTAAATAAATTTGCTGTAGGGTTTTAGCTGCTTAATTTACTATTGTCATGGGGCAAACAGCAACTGAAATCAAAGCACTGTAAGGATTATTTTTTTTCTTTCTTAAATTATGATTCTCTTTAAAATAGGTTTCCCCAACAACAAGAGTATGGTCTTCACTCAGGCTGAATATAACTCTCCCATTTAATCCAGAAAGCACCTATTATACATCTGAAGTTGGTTAAGAGATCTTGAGTTGAAATAATGTCTGGTACACAGCCCTTCCACAATGGTAAAAGGAGTGTAAAATGCTGCCCTCATGATTTAGGCTTCAATATCGTAGCAGTTTTGGCCAGTATGCAGTGACTGGGGAAATAAATTACTTACTGTGTCCTTCACTCCCATGCAAAAGATGAGCAGTCCCAGGAAACATCTATCATCGTTGAGAAAGACCTGAGAAACAGGGCTTTATTTGGAAGCTCAGTAATAGATTAATAGGTCTGAATCTCAGGAAGGTTCCCTTGAAATCAGCATCAATTTTTCTAATTGATTCCCACTGATTCTATATATGCTCTTCTTTCCTCACTGTCTATAAATCCTTTCTTCACTATCTTCACGTGCTTATTGCTAGTCATGTTCCTCATTATTCATTCCCTCCAGGATCACACACAAAACTGAGCTCCTAATTCCTTTTAAATTTACTTTCCCATCCATATTTTGTTCTCACCGATTTCTTTCTTTTTTTTTTTTTTTTTTTTTTCCTTCTTCTCAATAGGAACTTCAATATCTGTGCTGCAGATTATGGACAAAAATCATTATGGTAATACTTCTGTTTACACACTGGTTTTGTAGTCTGGGGAAGTTTGTATAGTGCAGTCTAACCCTGTACAGCTTGCTTTCAGCAAAAAGCAGAACAAGCAAGTCAGTTCAAGTAAGATACCATTAGCTTCTTGCTAACTTTTGCTTTTTTCTTGCCTTTTTGAGTATTACTCTTTGCTTAGAGGAAAATAGACCATTTCATGCTTTTGATCATTTTTTTTTTCCTACATTGAAAAAAAAAATTAAAATTAAAAAAAGCCCTTACTGATGCATGGAACACATCTGAGTTTTGTAGAATATTCACTTTTGGGCAAGCACCCAAATTCTGAAGAGCTTTTGACTATACATTT
>WTSP01027986.1:250602-270243 GCA_025331215.1 Actenoides lindsayi | reverse complement strand
TAAAATATTCATTTTGGGAAGAGAGATTAGCAGACATGAGAGGGAGACCACAACCTCCAATCAATTCTAAGCCTCATTTTCATCTGTTTCTTATCTTTGTGAATTATCTCTCCATCAGCTCTGATATATACCCAAGAAGGATTTAGAATTCTGTGATTATATCCCTAGATATGTGATTTCCTTGGTCATTAAAGACAGCATTGCTGTCTTACAAAATTATTCAACAAACCAAATGAATACACACTTGGCGTTCTGGGTTCTGGTGGACATCTTCAAGACCTTGGTATTCAGGCTCTACCATCTTGGAGTCTCACAACGCTACCTGGGATGTAAGAGGTTTTCTTCATAACATTATCAGTGCTTCATACCCTACAGCATACATGATTTTGATATACTCTCAGACTCTGGCATTTCTCTTACTTATCTCTTCAATTTGTCACTATAGAAACTCTTGCTCCTCTCTGTAGGCAGATAACTAATGCCTCTACCTGCAGAGGTTCCCATGATAAAGGGAGGTGATTTGTGTTGTTAACAACTCGAAGGCAATAAAATAACATTCTGTGGTCTTAGGTACTAATCTGTAGAATAAAGATGTAGTATGTCCTCTGTCCCCAGTGAAAGCCTGTCTTTCAGGTCTCCCATTTTCCCAAGCTGAGTCCATTTTGCCCATGACTGTAATTGCTGAGTGATCTCCATGTTCTTAACTTGACCCATGAAAGTTTCATTTTATTTTCTCTCCCCTGTTCAGCTGAGGAGGGAGAGTGAGAGAATGGCTTGGTGGGCAGCTGACATCCAGCCAAGGTTAACTCACCACAGAGACAACCAGAAAAAAAGTGCTTCCAGTGATGAACAGGTGAAGCAGAAGTTTAATAGGCGCTAGTTTTCATCTGGATTCATTTGGTTTCACCCAGATTCATGGTTTTAATTTTCATTCCGTGTATTTCTAGGTAGAAGTTATGATGAGAAATGTAGACCAAGATACAACCTGCCAAGGAATTTGCATTGATTTAAGACCCAAACCCAGCTTGTGTTATTCCAATGGATAAAAAAATTAGACTCTCCTCTGCAGGGCAGACTAAAAAGAGAGCTTATCTGCATGTTTGCCAGTCTTAGAATTTGATTTAAGTAGGTTGTGGAAGTTTGGATCCTGAGGGTTGGATTTGTTCTCTAAGAAGCCTCGAAATCTCAATACTGGTTAATGTATGTTCAAACTGTGAGATTTTTAGCACTGCTGCTGTGTTGCCTCATTGTAAATAAAAAAATCATTAGTTTTATAATACATGTAAATTTTAGTCATACCAGTGCAGATGATCAAAGACTTGACACCTACAGGGCAATAAGAAGAAGCTGAACAAGCCATCCATCTCTAGTATCATTTACTGGGCATCTTGGGAACAAAGTAGATGCTATCCTCCTTACAGCATTAGGTACTGTGATTTGCATGTGGGCTGGTAGGCTAGGGCTGTGCTGTTGAGCCTAGCTCAGGGTTGAACTGAAAAGAAGCTGTGACTTGAAAGATATTTTTGTCAAAGTTGGGCTATTCCATGTATTTCCAGCCTATTCCAATCCATGGTGGTTTGACACATACATGACAAATGTTACAATGGCCAATATCACCCACATTAGGATAAAAGATTTAAAAATTGCCTTTTCAATAGAGGGAATAGAGATGCTGAGTATCAAACATCTCAGGAATGGCTTTTCTTTCACTTTGAATTTTAGTGGGTTTTTTATTTCTGCAATTTTAACACTAAAATGCAATTTTAATACTAAATAGAAATTTGTGGGTTTATATATCACATTTTTAAGAAAGACATGGCATTGTCTCTAGGTTACACTAGCAAGTAATATATCCACTATTGCTCCTGCCTGCCAGCGTTATTAGCCTACCATGTATGAACACAGTCTGCTTCTAAATCATAGCCAAGTCCTGCGCAGTCTTCCAGATCTTTAATTAATGTCAATGAGCAATGGATGACACTTATTAAAGGCTTGTCTCCTTGTTGTAGCCCTGGTATTCTTCAGCTGTACAATTTATGGGAGAGCACGACAGACTGAGTGTTGGAAGGTTTGCATTGCATTCTCACATGGTTTGCATGCATTCTGAGGGAGCCACACCACCATCTTGAGCTGTTTAGCACTTATTGATCCACATCAAACCTCCCAGTACAGTCAGCAGCACTCTAATCACTGTGGCCAGTAAAGTTTAGAATGTGGTTCACCTGAAAAAACCCAAGGTTTCCACCATGAAATGACATGAACCCCCACTGAACAATTTTAGCTTCAGCAATCAGCTGTGCTCACACTGGGAGCAAACTCTAAGGTTACTTGCTCAGACAAAGGCATTTGCATTATATATCCCCACATTCAATTAAAAAAAATCACTGGTTTATGTGATTATATTGATTATAAGAGCGTAGATGAAAACTTGGAGCACAAGCGATCCTTTGGTACATCCGGACAGTCCCCAGCAGGTCAGTGGTATAAGCAGAGCTCTCAGATTGTTAGAATATTTAGTGCTTTGCTTTATGGAGAATTGCCATGTTAACAGATTCTGTAGTTTGTTCTAATCACAGCTTGAAACCAATGTGGTTTGGGGCGTTTGGATCCAAAATCATAAAAAAAAGAAAAAAATTGTTGGAAAGAATTTTGGGAGCTCATCTGATCTAATACCCTACGCAGACTGGTGCCAACTCCAAAATTAGATTAGGTTTCCCTGGACCTTCTCCAGACATTTCTCACTGATAAATATGTCTGAATAATTATCAGCGAGTTTCAGGCTTCTATTGAAAAGGCTTCTTCCATCAAGACATTTTAAAGACTGTCCGTGTCAGCTTCTACAGGAGTTGATGATGGCAATCATCATCTATGCATTTTCAGCGTGGATACTTCAGAAATTACTGAGCATTCCCTAATATTTTTGTTCTTTCTAATATTTATGCAAGTTAGTGAAGTGTGAAATGAAGAAGGAACTGGTATAAACGGTCACAGTGTCTCTTCCTGCGATCTGCAGCGCTAGGCTCAGATGAATCAAATAACAAAGGAATTAAGCTCATGCAATTCTTTTCCGTTATGAATCCTTAGCTGTTGCAAATGGATGAAATAATCTAAATTACTGACTCAAACTGTCCTGAAAGCATCTTCATTATGAAATGAGAGACAGATAAAATCGTAAGGCAAAAAGCACACTTTCTCTACTACATATAGATGTGTTGTGATGCTGAAAAGCATTCACAAGACAGTCCCAGTCTTTACCCAATCTCTTGGTTGTTGAGGCACTTAACACTACTAAATAAAACCAGCTAGAACCTTCTTCCATGGCTAACCTTTCCCACAAAAAGGGGGTGCCTGTAGCCAGTCTGCCTGCTGGGAATGGTCCTTGGCACATCCTGTTCTGCACATCTGGTTGATCCAGAGCAAATACAGCCTGGAGAGCATGCTAGCAGTTAAACAGTACAGGTAATCATGGCCTATTCTTGAACCTCAGACCTGGTCCTGTTTGTTTATTTTTGTATACATGTCTTTGAGCATTCAAGGAGCTGCCCTTGTCTTCTGACAAGCCTGGAGACATTCTTTTCATTTCCAAGGCTTTCAGGATATTCCATTCTGATAGAGAATGGTAGCGTAATGAATCATTTGCTTTCTGTGGCTTTCTTTGTCACCACATAAATTGCAAAGCTGTGGTTTAATACACGTTACCCCATTTTGCTGATGCAGCAGGCAGCAGGATTTAGAACATGTCAGACCTTCACCACAGCATTACCTGTCAGATGAGTCTTTCTGCAACCTATAAAGCTTCTCAGTGGAAACAATACAGTACTTTTCTTCCTAAACAAAGTGCCATGCATTGCCTCACGTGGGTGAAGTTAGACTGCTGTATTTCCTAGCCCACCCCCATGCATATGCTGAAGTCTTCAAACAAATCTGTCTCAACTGATAAAATGGCAGGAGTGGATGATAAGCAGGTCCTCAGCTACCCTGAAATGTGCATTCAGATACTGAAGCATAAACTGTGCAGTGCCAGTAATTCTACACGGTTATACGATCACATAAAAAATGTGCAGCCGTTGAAAACATATGTGTTATGGGTGGGAGCAAGAGGTACAGCTCCGTTGCTGGGATTTATTATGTAGATCTTTGCTCTCTTGAAAAAAAGCTGGCAACCTCCACTTGCTTTCTACCTCACTGCTTGAAAAAGGTGTTTTCCTCTGTGCTTTACATGTGTCATGTAAGTATTTCTAGGATTAATTCAATGTGTTAGGCGTTTCACAATTGGAAAATACTAAAATGAAGGTAATTGCTCTGAGAATTTGAGGGTTTGGCTTGGGTTTATTTTTGGATTGCCAACCAATCTCCAGAGATATTTAGTGCTAACACTGACCTGTGTGTGACTGCAGTTTATTTAAAATGCCACTTTAAATGCAACCTTTTCTGTACAGTCATAGCATTACTTTAAATTCCAAGTGCTTGCCAGTAGCTTGATTATCTGTTCCAATATTTTTTCTAAAAATTCAAGCTTGTCTGACTGGTCTTTAATTCTCTGGCTCAATTGTTTTAGCCTTGTTAAGAGGCTTTCTGCCTGAACTAGATATCTATGTTTAAATTCACTGACACGGAGGCGTGATCATGTCTGTGCTGGCTGCTCTTCTAGGGGGGCAGAAAGTGCAGTTGCAGATGGAAAGGGGGTACCTGCAAGAAGAGAAACCAAGTCTGGAAGTCCTTGGATTATGTGTATAACTCACTGAGCTCCTATCTCTGCAAACGATCCCAGCTATTCATGAAGTTATCTGGAGTGGTGACCTACACTAAGACTTGTTGCTGACATCTGCCTGCAAAGGAAATTTTCCTGAAGAAAGTAGCCCAGGATCATCTTCCTCTGAATTAACTTATGTCAATAAAGGTAATGTGTGATAAAATGTTCAAGTCAATGTCTAGACTGCAGTACCAGGGGTAAGACTAAAAGCCCTGCTTTGAGAGTGACCTCGCCCACCTGCAGAAGAGTGAACCAGCCATTAAAACAGGATTTATAACCTTCATGCCTACATGGACTATGAGTAAAAAGGTAAGAAGGAAGGCAGAAATGCCCAAATCCTTCACCAAGGACAAGAATAGTCTTTTAATCCACAAGAGCTCAAAGGTGATCTTTACTGACTTTAAGATTGCCAATGCCAGAGCCAGCTGTCTGGATGTCTACTGGGGATTTGTGAAATCCTGTTCATCTGGAAAGGCCTCTGCTTTGTAGGAAGCATCAAAGCTGCATTTTTTGACATGTAACCTGGATAGTCTGTCTTTGTTGATGATATTAATGTAGGAATCATCTTGTCACAGCCTTTGGGGCAGAGGCAGAAGTCTTCCATCACACAACGGTAGCCCTCAAGTAGGAAAGAGCAAGATACAAGAAAACTTCAGTGGTGAGAGGCAGGGATCGGTCTGTTCTCCTGAGTAACAAGCAGTAGGATGAGAGGAAATGGCCTCAAGTTGTGCCAGGGGAGGTTTAGATTGGATGTTAGGAAAACTCTTCACCAAAAGAGTTATAAAGCATCGGAATAGGCTGCCCAGGGAAGTGATGGAGTCCTCATCCTTGGAGTTGTTTAATGTAGATGAGGAACACGGTTTAGTGATAACCTAGCGGTGCTGAGTTAATGGTTGGACTTGGTGATCTTAAAGGTCTCTTCCAACCAAAGCTATTCTATGATTCTATGTCACACAGCCAGTCTTTTATAAACTTAAAAGTATTTCAAATCTATAAAACTTTTGAATGTAAGAAATTGCATTGGAACACACAAAATCTTTTCTCCTAGGCTAAATATCTGCTTCCTTGTTATTCAGTTTCTATACCTAAAGAAATGGGAGGTGATTGCTCTATTGCACGTGAACCAATCCCCAAACAAAGGCCGAGTTCAAAGCACCACAGTGTCCAAAGGCAAAGGTGTGCCTTCAGATTGCAAACCGGGATTTAAGTGTTTCACATCTCTGTACATTTGTTATGGGCTGAATGGAAAAGCGAGATCAAAAGCAGTCCCAAAGCTCTACTATTATTGCTGAGCTTTTGTTGAGCGAAGCGTTTAGTACAGCCCTGTTGTCACAGAAACTCCTAATTAAGCGTTTAAGACCAAAAGCACCAGAACGTTTTATTACTTCATTTTACACGGGTGATCAAGCTAATTAAGCAGCTTGCCCAATCTGGATATGCAGAACCAAACACAAATCTCTGGTGCTGTGTAGAAGGCCATCCATCTTTCACCAGGCTTCTGTGGCTCAGGCCTTTTGTTGCTCTCTGACACACGCAGCAGTGCTGCTGATTTGGAGGAGGAACAACCTGAGCACAGCCAGCAAGGCTGAGACAGCAATTCCCACAAACAAATGTGATGCACTCAACAAAGGGAAAGTTGAGGAAGGGTTAAGCCCTCTTAGTGTCCTCACTCCTGTATGAATTTAGCATTTACTTCACAATGCAATGGAGCCAGCATCTCCACAGTGCCCATGCCCCAGTTCTTCTGTAGAGGGGTAGGTTGTAGATCATAACAGTATAACATGGATCTGAGGCATGAGAGCCAAATTCATTCTAATCTAGCACCCAGAGTAAGGTTCAGAAGCATAAAAATCATTGCATTTGCTTTTCACTGCACAATTCCTCATCTTTAAAACTGGGATTATGCTGACCTTCCTCATACAGGGGTTAAGAGAAATCCATTAATGTTTGTGCAGTGAAATGAAAGCTAGAAGGTTAAGTGGTTGTTGTTCGTGCCAATAATTCATCACACTGGGCGTAAAATTAGAGTTGACAGTGACCTTTCCTTCCCTGAAGTCCTCTTTTGGGCCAGACTCTGGTGTCTCTTCTTCTTGCACAAATCCAGAATATGGACATTCATGACAGCAGACCTGTTGCAGGTTTGCAGTGGTAAAAACTAAGCAGAACATCTTGCTCTCTTTTTTTATATTAACAACTCATTATTAATCAGATATCAAAGTTTATGCAAATACTTTCAGGCAAATAAATATTTTTTATTGCTAGCATAAAGCTGATGATAAATTAATTGCCCCTAATTTCCATAAATGTCTCCAACAGTAGAATGTCTTTCCTAGGGAAAGCAATTGTCTATTAATTATTTCCTTGGCTCTCTGAAAGTGAACGTAAGACGTAGAGACAGAAATTTATGTATACACAAGAATGCAGGGGAAAACTTCCTTTGCATGGGTATAGGCTTTTACATAATACTAATGATTTCTGCATCAGCTACAAATTTTCAGGATCGTAAAAGTAATTATGACTCTTGGCTTCAATTCCTGTCATAAATGAAGCTTTATCTTTACACTTTTGCAGTGAAAAATATTATTAATCTCAAAGTAGCAAATTCCTGCATTAGTGGAAACTTGGTGCATACATATCTACGCATACACAGCTTTGCCAAAAAAATCACCTTGGGTTTTTTGGGGGCACTGAGGCAGGGAAAGATCATTGAAACTTCTGCAAAAAGGCTATGGTATCTACAGCACGTGTTCTTTACATGCTGGAGAACTGGACTGTTTGGCTTGCTTACGGCCAGAGCCAATCTCTCTTCCAACCACTTCCTGTCTTAAAAATGCCACCTTCAATCTCTGCTGCAAGAAGTGTGTCTTGAGTTGCCTCGTTGCAAACTCTTAGCAAAGGCAAAAGATTTGCAGTGTTACTTCAGTCCAGGTCCCCACAGCTGAGGTTTATTGCAGTTGGATAAATCAATATGAAAATAAGAGTGTTTTGTCACTTACTATTTCAAATGTGATGATCTTGACTAGTAAGTACCTCTTTTTGCACTGAAGAGAAACACTGCAGTGTAAGATGGTGATGCTGAAAGCATAGAAATCTGCCTTTTTTAATCTAACAATGGAAGGCAATGATACGTTTTGGTGAAAAGGGAAGATCCCAGACCGTATTTTGCCCATGGTCATAATCTCTAGAGCACCTCCATTTACATACTTTTGTCAACAATCTATGCTACAAGTAATTGGCCAATGTTGCCTTTATTTATTCTCTCTAGCTTATTGTTTTTCAACAAAGCTATGACAGAAGAAACAGAACTGCCTGTGTCACCTGTATTGAAGATGTTTACTTCAAAAGTCCTGCTGACTGACTCATTTCAGGAATGAATGTGTTGAAGGCACCATAAGAAAACTCTCTCCATTTGGCTCCAATTCCTTTTTTTTTTTTTAAGTTTCCTGTAGTTCAGGGATTTCCAGAATCTCTCAGATAACTTTAAAGCAAGATTAGCCTGTAAAAAATTAGAAATTTCAGTGTCTTGGGCATCAGTTTGACCAGTATCTCTGTGTTGATGTTAGAAGAGATATCAAGCAGTTATTCACAGGAATCAGGCAAAAGGATCAAACCTTCATGTATCAGTAACTGGCCATTGTCAGCATTCTTTCTCTCCTCTTAGAAGGAAGGAATCAATTCCCTGTAGCTAAGAAAGTCATTCAACGGGCTGAGCTCTTCTGGCGCTTCTGAAAAATATCCAGAGCCAGGCAAAAGTTCAAGACAACATTAAAGACAGGGTGTAGTATGTTGGCAGCGTCAGGCTTAGGAGCAAAGCAGATGGTGGCATTTCTTCTCTCTTACTTTCAGTAAAAGCAGGCCTAGGGATGGAAGTGAAATGCCATCTTCTATCATCTCTCTCCCCACAGCCAGTTTTACCATGAAGATGCACTTTGATGCAGCTTTATCCAGGGAAAGTGACAAATCCTTGAAAATTATAGCAGATCAGAGGTGCTGGGTGGAGCAAAGGTCCCAGTTGTGTATGTGGCTCCCAGATGGCTCTGAAAAGCAGGCATGTGCTCTGCCCCTGGCAGCTTTACAAGGGCTGGAGGCTGTCTTCATATGAGAAAACCCTATGAGGGTTTCCACACTGGCAGCTCTAGAAATGAACCTGCACTGGAGGAAGGGTGCTCATACACACCAAAGTGGGTATCACTGTGGGATCTTTCCTATTTCTGCATGTGGATGTGCAACTAACAACACCAAAAATTGTGTGGGCACACAGATATATATATACTTAGCCCCAGAATCTTCTCACTGGTACTCTTCAAAATCTTTCCTCGGCAGCACAACCCATCTGAAATCTCTATGTTGGATGAAAGTAAGCAAATGAAATGTTAATTGAATTGCAAGAGTGACTACACTGAGGACCAGGGCTGCAGGTGGTTAACAGTATCAATAGCTGCATGCTACCAGTACAGCTTCTACCTATGGAGAACTTCTATAACCACTGGGAAGTCAGGGCTCTTTTCTTCTCGCCTTTGAAACCCGTGGCTGTGGCTCTACTATTAAGTTCAATAGTGGCAGGGAGCATTTGCAGGTACTGGAAGTCATTGTCTCTACTGCTAAATTGCTGGAATGGGCCCCAGTGTGACTGCGATCTGGGTCAGAGGCATAGCTCAGGAGGTAGCTCAGACCCATTCCCAACAGGCACTTTGGATGTCACTACCCTGATTTGAATGTTAACAGAGTCTAATAATATGAATGTAGTTTTTTCCACGCTCCGTGCCAAAGAACAATCCAGACGTATTTAATTCCTTAGTATAGACATAGCTTAAATTTCCCAGGGATTAAATGATAATAACAAAAGAGATCAAGAATCCATTTTACCTATTATGTCAGCAGAGTATGTTGTGCATGATCTTAAAATATAATGTGCACTTCAGTGCTGGTGATTATATACCTTCATGTAGAAATCTCACTTTTGTAATTAGTGTTGCTCCATTTTCTATGGGGAAATATAATTCGTGGATGGAATGGAGAAACCTTAATGAATCAATGTCAGGGTGTTCAAAAGCCTGAAAAACGTCCTCCTTTTACAGCAGTGAGGGAAAGTAGAATGGTATAAATGATAAAAGCAAGTAATCCTATCACAACCTAACAAGATCCTGTTTATCAGCAGGGCTGAAGTAACTGATACTCAGCCCATCCCTTTTGAAATAAGCCACGTTTTGTTTAAAATCCCTTTACAGGTAACGACTCACTGAAGCTCATTCTCCCTGCCCAGAGATTGATTTCCTGATAGAAAACTACCAACAGCTGCAAAAAAACCAAACCAAACTAATTAAACATAAACATTCAAAGAGGGTTAAGCTGAAATGTTTAATCTCTTGACCAGTATGCTAAAAGATGGTAGGTATGGTGAGTATTCTGCTAAGAAGTGGAAGATCAATAAAATAATCCCGCTCTTTTTGTCTGTCCATCATGGGTGAGGAGTCATTCTTTGCTACAGTCAGTGCTTCTGTTCACCTGTTTAAATGTTAAGGGTTCATAGCAAAAGCGTATCATCAGCAAAATATATGGGCATTCAGAGAAGCTACCTCAAGGCAGTCTGAGATCTTACAGTGTGCAAGCTGCCCCTTTGTAACTACTGGCAATGGTCTTTCTTCTGAAATGTGAGATTACTTAGCTGTGTCTGTGAGGTGAGACAGGACAGCATCTTGCACAGGACACAGAAGAGGTGAATCCATGGAGAATGGGAGCTCAAGAGGAGAAATTAAAAGCTGGTGAAGTCATCTAATTCTGATTCGCTGTTTGTTTCAAGACTGGTGTAAGATAAGTTGGTTTCCACTGAGTTATACTCATCTGCTGAGGCAGGGAAGGACTGCTGAAGAAAAGCCAGAGAAGCTGGGAAACTTAATGGAAGAAGTGGTTTGGCAGGTAGCCAGTTGGTTGCATGGCATACTGAGATCACTGAGGATGCTGGCACCTGAGTGTTCGGGTTGGGGTAAAGGAAAACTTGTGGGTTTGGCTCAGGCCTCACTCCTGGTCAAGGTGATGTTTCCCTGACAGTCATAAGCAAGTATTTAGACAATGTGGGATGAGGACATCAGCTGTGGTCGTAATTGTTGACCTGCAAACCCCAAAAGAGAGTGGTAACGCTACTTCCGTCCGCTTTTGTTCCAACTCAGCTCTAAGAATCACTTGAACTGAAGTCATGAGTTTCTGCATTTCTTGTAAATATACATGAAGTGCTGTTTAAGACTTTTAATTAAGGTTTTAATGTTATTTTTAAAAAGTCACAAAACCCTCTTCGCAGATAATCTAGATTAAATAAAAGAGTTCCAGCTGAGCACACCTACCAGTTTGAAGGGATCTTCTGTTAGAAAACTAATTTACAGAAATATAAGGCTCAAAGTTCACCAATAGGAGAAACTTTTATTTTGACTTAAAAGTCTTTGTTCTAAGAAACCAACTACTGCTAATATTGAGGATGGAAGGAAAATTGTTTGTAGTTTAATGCAAATACATTCAACAGCTTTTTTTCTTTTTAAAAAAGAAATTAAAAAAAAAGAGAAAATGAACAGTGACTTTTTCAGCTGGAGCCCAAACCAGGATCTTAGGGGTTTACTAAACATTCAGATATCACCAGTTTGTCTTTCATCTGCTAAATAAACTCTCATCAGCTTTGTGGCTTAAGAAAATCTCTGTCATTCTAAACATTTGCTAAAGAAATCCTAGTTTATTCCTTACTTGCTGATTTACTTGTTTTTCTCCCTCCTTAATGACACTTGTGATTTGCCGTGATGGGGGCTGGCTGTTGAAATGCTGTCATGTGGACTTGAAGAACCTGATCTACCAAGTCAAAAGCAAACCCTTCAACTGCTTCAGTGGAGCTGACCTTCAGTTGTCACCTGGAGGTGAGAGTCCCTCTCAACTGTGAGCCAAAGAAGAAATGAGAATGAAAACACGATTGAATTCCTCTGTTTCTGTCATGAAAGTCACACCCGAATGTAAGTTCAGCAACTGGTTTTTATCTGGCACTAAGAAGGAGACATCAGCACTATTGCCTATACAGCCCTTGAAGGATTGTTTATTATTAAAACACCATTCTGTGTGGAAAGTTCAGAAGTGGTTAGAAATCTCCTAAATTTCCAACCTTTTCTTTTAAGAAACAAACTTTTTTTTTTCTCAAACACAAGCAAAAAAAGAAATGTTTTAACTTTTTTTATCCCAAATTAGAAAAAAATTAAAGAAAAGGTGAATTTTCCAAAAATATTGGACTTAATGCCTTTTATCTCCATTAAATCTTCCTTTAAAATGACTGCACCCCATTTTATTGTACAACTATGTGTCTCAGGAAAAACATCTGCTTAATCTCACTCTGAGTTAAACTTGGATCCCTGGAGAACCAGCAGAGTCTCTTGAAGAGGTGAGGTTTTCTTTAGCCCAGAAGGAAGAGGTTGAGGTGTATTAGGACAGGTCATAAAGGCACTTTCTTCCCAGATTATGTACTAATGAGGCAGCTGCTCCAGCTTGATTAGAATTACAGCCGTTACCTCACTCATTTGCCCTTGTAGAAGTGTTACTTTTAATTGGAAGAGGCACTTGTGAATCACCTCATCCAGTTCATTATGGAAGCCCGTTGTCACGAACTAGCAGGCAGCATAATGTATTCACAGGGCATTGTGTGCCCTCCTGCTTCATGCCAGCTCGGTACTTTCCCTCCCCACGGAGCAGAGAGATGGCTTATTGAACACCCAGCTGCTCAGCCGAGATGATAGGTATGTAAGTGATGAGCACAAGGACCCTTCTGTGTCACGTTGGGGCTGACCCCTTTGCAGGAAAACTGATTATCTCTCTTGAAATGCTCTTGAGGATGGTACCTGCCTCTGGCTGCTGATTCTGTATTGAAGAGGAAAGAGGAAACTAAGGGGAGGGATTAGAGGAGAGGTGATGAATAACTAGTGAAATGGGACCCGGTCTGCACTCCTCCTATTACAGATACAGAAAATGATTGTGTTTGTATTCGCACAAAGGAGTTTTTTGTCCTGCCTGAGATTCCCTCAGTCCTAAGTAGATGAGTTTTGCAGTGAAGACACACAGTGCTTTCTGTTGTGCGAGGAATTCATCAGACTGTCTTTGTGGTGCAGTTTCTGTGGCTAAGCAGGCAGGACGGCCAGGTGAAATCAATGCAGACAGTGTCCTAAAGACAGCAACCTGTTTTTCACAACACTCTTGAAAAAAATGCCTTGAACCCTGAAGAAATCCTTTGGTGACAGTCAGTGCTCAATCATCCAAGAGCTGTTTTGCATTTTGCAGGCATGCATTCTTGAGATGTATTTTCTAGATCTCCTTCATATTACACAGCACTGCAGCCTGCCTGGACCATCAATTTAACGTGCAGAGTTGTGTCTCACATGACTGATTTCAAAGCTGACAGTGTTCAATCCCTGAAAAGAAGAAATGTCAGCCTCGAAGTCTTCCCCAGAAAAGGCCAAACTGCAAAGCACTGAATCACACAGTCATACTGAATACCACTTATTTGCTTTCCTTTGTATCTCCAGCAAGCCTCCTTCTAAAACCAGAGTATCTGAAACATAATTTACCTCCTGCTCTGGCAGAGGGATCTACTGCACATCTCAGTCTAACCAAATACTGAACCATTTATATAAAAACAAAGTTTACAACTTAATGTCCTGGGTTTTGTAACCAACCAATTTGCAAACACCATGTTTTGCTGTGCCTTTAAAAACTGCTTGCCTTGTTCCAAATTAATTTTCATGGTTTTTTTCTTTTTCTTTCTTTTTTATCATGCTCTTTGGGAGGCTGCCATCTTTACTCCTCCCTTTAAGGTATGAACCAGAACCCAGTAAGTCGTTGGAAAGTTCAGCACAGATTGAATTAAGACCTTAAAATCTTCTTGAAAGCTCATCTATCTAGAGAGACTCCTAGCAAAGAAATAAAGAATACAGCACCTTGCATTTTTTTTCTGAGACTTTTATAAAACCAACAGGCAGATACAATGGTATGTGTTGTATTGATGTGATGCATATGTATTTTATCAGCTGCAATAAAATGCATTCATCAACATCTCTTTTTTTTTCATATATCCTGGTTTGAGTTAGAACAGAACTAATTCTGTTCAGTGACTTTACTTTTCATCTAAGCCTCTTCTAAGCAACTGCACTTTCTGAAGGTAACGATATATTTTTGCAGGCTGTGTCTGCTTCTAGCAGTGATGAAGGTTGGTGTTTATAGTTACTACCAAGGACTGGTGTGCAGAAAGGCTCTTGCTCCTATAGAAGTCAAGGTCACTGATAAATCTTGTGCACGACACTGGGGGTATGGAAAGTAAAAGGCCACACCTGCAGGGCAGAGTGGCCAGGACAGATGATCCCAACTGAGCAATGAGGGATTTCATTCTGTATACATCATATTCAGTATAAAGCTGAGGCATCACAAGGGTCAAGCCTCTTCTCCCATGGACAGCATCCAAGGAGGATTCTGTTCCTTCTGCCTTCGATTCTGATCTGTGTGTTCCTGAATCCAGTTCCTGTGTGCTAAGGAGTCCAGTCTGGGACTGGATTCACACAGTGCCTGCCCACAGCATCAGTGGTGATGGTGATGTAATTGCCATCAGGGGTGTTGGGTTCAATACTGGTTTTGTATATATTGGTATGCATTTCATTTTATTGTTATTACATTCATTAAAGTAGTTTTGGGATTTTTTTCCTAATCCACAAGTCTCTCTCCCTTATTCTCTTTCTCTTCTGGGAATGGAGGAACGTTAATAGAGCGCATCAGTCATTTGTCTAGTGGAAAGCCCAGTCCTAACCTTTGATATCACATAACTATTGCACATTCCAAGACTAAATTTCTTCATTTTAAGAACCTACAAACTGTCTATTATGCTGGATGCCAAAAAACCCAACCAAACAACAACAACAAAAGAAACAAACAAAATAGACAACCTTAGAAAACCTGGTAACTCCAGAGAACTTGTTTCTCTAAAACTAGGACCTAGGATGAATTTTCTTTTTGGAGGTTTTGATCTTTTCCACTGAGTGTGAAGAGATTAGGTCTTTTTTTCACAGACTTCTGATTACACTGGAGTTGATGTCTGTCTGAGATGATAGAATTTCTAAATATAGCTGTTCACACACAAACAGATACTTGAAAAGCAGGTCTCTAAATTCCTGTTACAGGTAATGGAGGTTTCACTTAGATTCCACTGCTGAGACAGATGCATCTCATTTCATGACAGATGTCCTACCTGGCTTCCACCTACCAGTGAAGCAGATTGCATGTACTGTCAACTCCATGAAGATGTCTCAAACATCTTAAAGCATTTGAAATGACTAGGTGCAGGTTAGACGGAAAGACCTTTGTCTTTAAGAAAATTACTTCATTAAGTGCAAGAGGACCTGTGTCTGGATCACAAGTGATAGGACTTGGTTAATTATTGCTTTCTTGTCGCTTATTAGGTGACTGGAATGCCTTTTCTGTCCATTTGTCACTACAGAAAGGCATTGTTCTCCCATAGATCCCCTGTCCTATTGGCCTGCCTCATGAGGCTGTATTCAGAGTTCTTCTAGTTAGGTATCTATAATAACCAGCTAAAGGCTGAACAAGTTCCACGTGAACCTAACGTGGTACTGGATGGTTACATTTAAGCAAATTAATCTGCCCTTTAGATTTAAATACCTTAATTCAGAGCCAAGTTCCATCACTTAGTACTCTCTAGCTTTCAGAAGGCTAAAGTAGAAGAAAATTAATTCCTGGTGTTGTGATAGATTCCTGCCCCGGAAATATTACAGAATAGGGATCAAAATAGAAATAATTACCTTTGTGCTGGCTTCAAGGTGACTTCAGCTGGAATCCCTACCCGAATGCTAATTTCTGTCAGATCACTCCTAACAGAGGAGCCTAGACCACTACCGAGATTGTTCATGTACCAAAATTAGATGAGATGAACCCAGTCTCAGGTCTATTAAAAAGTCATGCTTACTCGAGTAGTATCCTAATTACCCCTTGGAAGCATTGTGCATGCACTGCATCTAATAAATATGCATCAGTAAAACAGAGCACAAGTACTCCTTCCAGTGTAATATTGCTGAATTATTTTAATTACATTTGCAAACAAATACATTGGGAAGTGAATGTCGGCCAATTGATAGTTCCATTGTGCATCTAAGATTTTCATGCTGTCATGGTGTGTCTCTCATCAGTATGCCTTACCCAGCACCTTTGCCTGTGGTTCTAAAAATATTTAACACCTTTTTTCAATACTTTTCTTGTTTAGGTGTGGTTTAAATCAGCAGCTCTTCACCCAAAAACTAGTCTCTTCCAAACACTAGGTTATTTTGTGATGGTAATGATTGGAGAATGATTGCCATCTGCATAGTATTAGTGTGAAAGTGTTTGCCTAGTGAGTCATTTCTCCATTACTGGTTGCAAATAAATGTTGGAGAGTGTTCAGGGAATGAAATGAGCCTTCTACGATCCGAGAAATACTGGAAACCTAGAGACAGGGTGTGAAGCATGTGCATTCCTGAACGTTTTAACCGTTTTGATGCATTTGTCTTAAATATTGACATACTTTTTATGGAAAAAGGAGCAGCAATTTGTGATCAAGTACAAATGAAGGAAACTAAGATCAGTACTTATTTATACCCACCCAGAGGGCAACTTTGTCCCCTAGTATCATGTCCTGGCCTGAACCCAAACCAGTGGGAGCAGATTATTTAGTCTATACAGTTGGATCCAGCTATTTAAAGAATCTTCAAAAACTTGTCCAAAGAGGATGCTTTTAGCCAGGTACAATAGTAATTCTTTGCTGCTCTGTTCTTGTGCACATCATGTGTACTGAGGTCCTTCATCTACAAAGAAAATGGCAAATTCAATTGAATACAACATTTCATATTTGCCAACCCTGAAAAATGCTTATGCTGATAAAATAAAAAATAAATTAGCTACAAAAAGGCTTATAATAGAAAATGACCATATTTTTCTGCAAGTATGTTATTTAGAGTTGCCAATGGACTTCATCAAGCTGTTGTTGCTGAGGATGAGAATTATATGCCATCATATTTTAAATTGTTGTGCTGATTGAAATAAACTCACAAATATAGATAATTAAAATACATATTGTTTCCCTTTTATGGAATAATGAAAATGTATTACTTTTTATACGACTTTGTCAAGAAAACAGGTAAGAACTTTGATGTCTTTTCTACCACAAAGATGAGATGTATAACAATTTTTTTTTCCATAGAAGGATAAAATGGCTTCCCTTTCCTTTGAGCTTTGCAGTTGGAAAATAAACCAAAGTTTCACTTCAATATCAGTTAGAACAACATCACTTAGAAAACCAAACCAAACCAAACCAAATTAGTACTACTATTTTTTTTCCAAAGGGATTACTCATGTTGGTAATATATGTTAAAATACATGTTGGGGTTCTATTAATATAACAAACACACACTACGTATCAAAAATAAGTTTTATTTGAATTGTAAGCAAAATTTCAGAACACTTCAGATGTTTTATGCAGAGACATGATCTGACATCTAATCTTAGTGATTGGTGCTGCCTCCCTGTAGAACCCATTTAATCTATGGATTTAAAAATATTGTGTAAGAAGTTTCCCAAGTCTCCCACCCACAGGCAAATACAGACTATCTAAGTGTTAGCAAAGAAGCACAACTTTCAGTGGAGAAGTTTCTTAGTGATTTTCTCCAGGAGCAAAATTGATGATCTTCCATAGAGGAAGAAGCAGCCATAGAAATTCATATATATTTTATGATAGAAAAATCTATTTCAAAATATCACTAAAGCCATGCATAGCTGGGCACATTTTCTTTTACTTTGTCCCAGTGAATTATGGGTTCACCTGTTTCCTCACCAAAGAAGACAGCTCTCAATAAAGACAGGTAGTGTTTTTCAGTAAGAGCTCTATGCAAACAGGGTAAAGTGCTTATTGACAGAGGGAACACACTTGTAGCAAGAGAACTGAAACACAGATTCTTCCTCCTCTTTAGAACATTTTCCTCTAATCGATAGTTTAATTATTTATTATTAATAATTTATGATATTCACAAATTCAAAAAACCTAACTCTCCACTGATGCTATGTCTCGTCATGACTGCACCCAATCCTGTATCTCTGGCATTTCAGGGTGGAAAATCAGAAAAAGACACAGAGAGAGATTATCTATACTTGTAGATCAATAGCTATAAAAATATGTATGTTTGTTTGCATGTAAATATAAATATATAAAATGTGTATCTACAATAATTAAATATTAATTTCTAAAGTTTTAAATTTAAAAAACCCCTGCCTTCTTTAAACATTTAAATAAATATTCTCTAAATAACAGTACCACTTTTTAATGGTTCTCTCTACTAATATTAAATGTAACTCAAGGCAGGTGAACACACAAAAGCCATTATTACTGCATCTGAACATCTGTTGTTGCACCAGCTTTGGGGTATCATTAATTTCCCACTTACAGATTACAAAACATTACATTACCTGTAATGGCTCATCAAAATTATGAGCAATAGTTGCAGCCATATCTGCACTCCCAGGAGGCTAAGCACATCGTGGTGTACACAGTCACCAAGGTAACATAGTAGTACAAAAGTTTTGAAGGAGAATGAGGTTGATCTTCATATACCTGAAGAGTTCTTTTCATGTAGGGAAGAAGAACATGGAAGAAAGGCATTTTATGTCTTTCTCCTTTGACCAGGTTATTTAATTCATCAACCTGTTAGGCTCTGTTGCAAATTAGCTGTATTTAACAATGAAAAAATAGCCTTCCTTAATTTGATTTCCCAAGGTTCAGCTTGGCCTCTGGGCTGTTAATGACATCCAGAAAATATTCCCTCTGAAATTTGTGCAAAGCTTCCCAAAGCGAAGTCCAGCTTACACACGCATAATGGTGTAGGTCTAGTAAATCTAAGACAAAACATTTCAAGCCCCCCGTGCATAGAGAAGCCTTGAACAAAACATCCTAAGTGCCTATGTATCTACTGGCATAGCACATCTAAAATCATCAGCACAATTAGCTCTGCATCTAACTCCATGGTGAGCTATTGCATATTGAAAAGAGCCACGTATATTTGCATCTTGTATATTGTCCCATATCAGCAACTCTCGTGTACCACTCCCTTTCAGACTTCTCTACAGCATGTTTATGTGCCCTGGAATCAGAGGAAATAACTTCTGTTATTTAGTCAGTATGAAGATCAACAGGACCAAGTGCAGGGTCCTGCAGCTTGGCCACAATAACCCCAGACAGAGCTACAGCCTGGGGGAGGAGTGGCTGGAGAGCGGCCCAGTGGAGAGAGACCTGGGATTGCTGGTTGACAACCCTTGAACATGAGCCAGCAGTGTGCTCAGGTGGCCTGGAAGGCCAATGGTATCCTGGCTTGTATCAGGAGTAGTGTGGCCAGCAGGACGAGGGATGTGACTCTCCCCCTGTACTCAGCCCTGGTGAGGCCTCACCTCGAGCACTGTGCACAGTTCTGGGCCCCTCACTTCAAGAATGATACTGAGGTGCTGGAGCGGGTGCAGAGGAGAGCAACGAGGCTGGGGAAGGGCTAGAAGGAAAATCTTATGAGGAGAGGGTGAGGGAACTGGGCTTGTTTAGCCCGGAGGAGACTCAGGGGGGACCTTGTCGCTCTCTACAACTCCCTGAAGGGAGGGTGTAGGCAGGTGGGGGTCGGGCCCTTCTCCCAGGCTGCTAGTGTGACAGGCTGAGAGGGCATGGCCTGAAGCTGTGCCAGGGGAGGTTTAGGTTGGATATCAGGAAGCACTTCCTGACAGAAGGGGTGATCAGACATTGGAATGGACTGCCCAGGGAGGTGGTGGAGTCACCGTCCCTGGATGTGTTTAAAGAAAGGCTG
>WTSP01027986.1:223949-245269 GCA_025331215.1 Actenoides lindsayi | reverse complement strand
GGAAGCATTTCTTTACAGAAAGGGTTGTCAGGCATTGGAATGGCCTGCCCAGGG
This sequence comes from Actenoides lindsayi, assembly GCA_025331215.1. Classification (NCBI taxonomy): domain Eukaryota; kingdom Metazoa; phylum Chordata; class Aves; order Coraciiformes; family Alcedinidae; genus Actenoides; species Actenoides lindsayi. Next base: position 245,215 of record WTSP01027986.1, on the reverse strand, counting down.
AGGTGGTGGAGTCACCATCCCTGCAAGTGTTTACGAGCCAGGTAGATGTTGTGCTTAGGGACATGGTTTAGTGGTTTTTTCATAGGGCTGGGAATAAGTTTGGCCTTGAAGATCTTGAAGGTCTTTTCCAGATGAAACTATTGTATGATTCTATGATCTGCTCCATAACCTTCCTTGGTGCTGAGGTCAGGCTGACAGGCCTGTAGTTTCCCAAAACCTCCTTCCAGCCTTTCTTGTAGATGGCCATCACATCTACCAACTTCCAGACAATTGAGACCTCTCCAGCTAGCCAGGACTGCTGATAAAAAGTGGAAAGTGGCTTGATGAGAACTTTCACCATCTCCCTCAGTACCCTTGGTGAGATCCCATCTGGCACTGTAGACTTGTGTGTGTCTAAGTGGTATAACAGGTCGCTGACCATTTCCCCTCAGATTCTGGGGGCTTCCTTCTGCTCCCTGTTTCTGTCTTCCAGCTCAGGGGGCTGGGATCCCAGAAAACATTTGGTCTTACTCTTAAAGACTGAGAGAAAGAAGGCATTCAGTATAAGGCATCAGTTTCTGCTGTTAAGCAAAGACATTAATCCTACTTTAAATGCCTGTAGGCTTTTTAATCCAGCATCCCCAAGGTGTTTACAATAATTAAGTATGCCATGTAATGCTCCAATGAGCATAGTATGATTTGTGGGGAGAGGTAATATCTTTTATGAGACACAACTGATACAGTTGGAGGATAAATCAAACGAGCTTTCAGGCACATAATTCTCTTTTTTTTTTTTTTCCCCAGGTTATTCACGGAGTTTGTGTGCCTCACACAAACAAATGTGTGCCTACTTTGTGAAGTAACTGCCTTAGACTGACTGATGTGTTAACACTCCAATGAAACTAGAGGGTGTTGCCTACAGAATGGGGACCAACCATCCCTTCCAGATGCCAGGGCAGTTTCCATGGAATAATACATGGAATTTCATATTCAGGCTACAGTTGTCAGGCAATGGACTTCTTCACTGGAAACCAGGGCAGAGGAAGATGATACAATCCCAGGTTTTAGCCTGACTTGACTGGACCTATTGGAGTGAGACCAGAGGAGGTGAGCAGCTATGGCAGCCTTGAGGAAAAAGAGGCAATGTCATGAAGGACAAAGAAGGCAAGTGACAGGGAGGAAGAGACCTTCTTGGTGGGCATGCCAGCTAAAGAAGGTCATGGAAATAATGCTATTGGTTCTCAACAATCCTGGTGACTACAGACTCACAAGGTCAGTTGCTGAGCTGCTCTGGTGTTCATTCTGCAGTTAGTGAGCATGGACCACCATCAAGCTTCCTGATGCTCAACATACTTCTGGCTCCTCCAGTGCACAGTGATCTAGAGCTCCTGGAATGGGCTGTATGCTCCTGCTTCTAACAGACAGTGGCTTATAGGTCTGTGTCCTGCCTTTGCACAGTGAAAGGTAAGTAAAGGTCAACACATATGTCTAATAGTGCTTTCTCTCAGATAAAACAAGAGGCTGAAAGAAGACATTTAATGAACAAGGTATCACGCCACACAGAGTGAGACGGTCTGTCAGTTATTGCTTTATGGCATGGGCTCTGGTGGCAGTAGCTCCTCGTGTCAGCACTGCCTGTTTGGGCATTTTCTCATGTCACAGTCCAGCCTCTCCTCTCCCTTTCCTCAAGCTTTGCTGTCTTGCTTCCCAAGCAATCAACACAAAGTGCAGAGATCTAATCTCAGCCCTATGGCCATGGTACACTGCTGTAAGCCACAGTCTGCAAATCCAAACTAGCTCCAGACCCAGAAATGTCAGGTTTGGAGGTAGTCTTTACTAATGAACATCTGAGAACATCCTAACTTCGGTATCTAAATGCAACCTAAACACAGCAGTTTATCCCAGTACACTAAATCCCAATTTACTCATGGTTAGTACCAGGATTTTGAACTTGGCAAAGGCACCTAAAGGCACCTTTGTCACTAATGAAATATTTACCCTTCTAGATCACAATGACCCCTTCTGGCCTTTTTCTCTGAAAGATGCTATTGGAAGTGACAGCTCCAGGCAGAGCTAAGGGGAGCAAGCAGGGTGTTAGTAGTTGGCAGGAGAGGTACCTGCCTGTCTCATCTGTTGTGAACAGTTTGTGACATGGTGTTACCTGAATAGTCTCATTTTACAGCATGTCACCAAATGGTTTGGATTTTACCGTGAGAATGAAGTTAGTCTACGTCCCATAGGAATTTACTGGCCAGGTTTCTTGTTACAAAAATAAGGTGTCCTCTGAAAGATCCTTTCATCGAGATGTTTGAATAGATGAATGGAAAGAAAGAGCTGTGCATGCTAGAGAGATACAGACAATAGGTGGGTGGAGCACAGAACAGCAGTAGTAAAAAGAGAGGAGAACTTTCTCATCACTTTTTTTACCATTGCAGAGTGGTTTCTTAGCTTATTCAAATACCTACAAGGTGTGTATAGAAACATTTCATGGCACTGACAGCTTGGCAGATCTATAACCCTCCCTTCACAAGTTTGAATGTCTTGTCACAGCAATTTGAAAGTTTACTAGAGTAAATGCCTCAATGAAAGCACCTCTTCCAGCTTGTTTTCTGCTGCAGTGAGCTCCAGACCATAACATTCCCCTGTTACATGTATCACAGCACAGCCTTTCAGATCTTGTTTTCCTGGGATTTTTTATTGTTTGGTTACAGGGCAGTCACATATTTCAGATATGTCTGTCATCTGAAAGGAGATACTTTAAAATAACTTAAGGAATTCCATGTGACTTAATGATGGCGAGTTGGATTCAGTATATTTATAAATGAAATGGTTGATTTGATACTTGAAGGGTTGAAAACTCAGCCTGGCAGATGAAAGCCAAACTACACTTTGTCATCCTCACATGAAGAGGTTTGGAACAATCATCTCTCCGTGTCCATGTTTTGTACAGGAAGATAGGGTGGGTTTCACATGCATGGTGGGTTTCACATGCATGGTGGGTTTCACATGCATGGTGGGTTTCACATGAAGTAATAGAGACTGTGGTAGGTCTCTGAGAAATGCTTTTGAAGAAAAGGAGGTAAGCACTCCCAAAAACTGGCTTAAGAGGCAGTCTCCATCACTGTAGAGGTTTATAAACAAGATAGTCAAAAACCTGGCAGGAATAATGGAAGTGTGGGTCAACATATACCACGTCAGGGAAATGATCTAAATGATCCCCTGCAAAGAGTTCCATCTGGCCCCATTCTCTGTGCTATGGGTTAATAACAAAGAAGACTCTCCAGCCATAATAAAGATCCTCCCAGAACAAAAGCCTGTAATAATGCCAAAACCACACCCGGGGTTACTGCTGTGTCTTCAGACAGTGTCACCAGTTTCACTCTTTTCCCTTTGGTAGTCAGCCTGAGAACCAAGTAGCCAGTGCTTTTCTTGAACTGGCAATGCGTTTTGTGGTGCCTCTCCACCTCATTCTATGTGATTTTCTTCCTCAGAAATGTTTATTCCCCACTTGTGCTCTGATTTTTGTTACACAGTTTGGAGCATAAAGCAGCCTCTCCTTTGTGTTTCATACTGTTAGGTATTTATTTCCTTACACTAAGAAGAAACAAACCTTTCCAACAGAGTAACATTGTAGGTTAAATAAATAAACAAATAGAAACAATAGAAGTTTTATAGTAATGTTCCTGTAAGAAAAACACGCACTGAACTGCATGCTAGGGGATTGACAGATATATTATAAGGCACAGGAATGATGGGGGGGGTGGAGGAGGGCATAGATGTCCTCTTCAACCACTGACCTCCAGAATCCAACCCAAATGTGCTTTGGGTGACAAAGAACATTGCCCTTCAGCTGCATCTTTGCACTTCCAAAAGTCTACTCATCCTTCCTTGGGCTATACTGACTGAAGATTATGGCCTGAAGCCTCTGCTTCTCTCCCTGTGCTTTTTAAATTTTAGTTTTTCTCCCTTTGATAATTTTTCCCACAGAGCACAAGATTTCCCACAAGAGTTTCCATTTCATGTACCTTAGTCATAGCCAAAACACAATGGGGGAGGAATTTCAGGGTCACCACGGAGGGTTTGGTACCCAACTCCCATGGAAAGTCAGTAGGAACAGGAATGTTACTATATTTTGTTACAATACTTTTGATAGGGCTAGGAATAAGGTTGGACTTGATGATTTTGAAGGTCTCTTCCAGCTGAAACTATTCTGTGATTCCGTGACCTTTGAGAATTTTTCCTTCTCTCTTGGTCCTCATAAATATATTGAAATTCACCAAGTGCACAGAGAAGTTCAAGGGAATAATTTTGTCTTTCTTAGAACCGAAAGCACATCAGGATAGTGCCTAATTATCATCACACAGCAATATGAATTGGCAGGATACATTCCAAACTCTCTAAATACCCAGCCATAACATTTGACCTGATGACTCTCTGTGCAGTGGATTTGACAGTCTGGGCTAACCTATATGAAAAGAGAGATTTTTCACATCTTTTACATTTGCCATTCTTTTCATTTAATTGGCTGACCCTGTTCTCATATTAAGGGGTACATTACAAACCTGTCTCCCAGGAGATCCTGTACCTTTTGCTGACATTCCAGTCACAGGCTGTTAGGACTTCACCAGGAACATGACAATACTGCTGGTTTGCCTTCACACTGAACGTCACAGCTGCTTTTCTTGAGACTGGCAACACATTAAGCAGATTACTTTTAATTCAGTTTTTCTCTCTTACTGAAATCACTGGGAGACTTTTTGTCGTCATTGATGATAGTGCAATCAGACACCAGTAATAGGTAGCAAATTATAGAAAGATTTTGTGCAGACAGTAAATTGTTGATGGTTTTTATGGCCTGTGCAGATATTTAAGTGACACTCCCTGGATTTTCCAGTGCGCTGGCCCAAAATATTCTAATAGAGATAAAATATTTAAACAAAACAGTTTATTGCCTGCTGCTCTGAAATATGACCCTAATATATAGCAACTAAGAACCTAGCTATAAAGAAGTGTGATTTTCATACTCAAAAATAAAACCCAAACCCAACAAAACAAAACCCAGAAAAAACTTAGTGCTATTATGTTATCACTTTAGCCTGAGAACTCCAGCTAGCTTTTTTAATTTATATTGGCCACTTTCAGTGATATGCTGTAATACACAGACATACATCTATGCTCAGATAATTCCTTGGCACCCTCTGTGTTGTGCAAAATATTTGGCTGATGGTAATTAATCCACTCCGAGAAATGATGTCAGGAAATAAGTAATATCTAGTAAGATGGGAGGCATTTTCGAGCAGAGTTTTTTTATAACCTCCCTGCCAGGAACAGGCACTTTTGGTTTCTCCCCTATGCCCTACATTGAAGGATTTATATTATTTATTTTCTTAAACTAAAAGTTCAAGACCATTAAGGAACTGCAGTTCATCTTTAAGATGAATTGCAAACCATCTGTGCAGTACTTCACATTAATGATCCAGTGCATACCGAGCAGCATGCAGAGAAGCAGGATACTGGTTCTCTCTTTGTACTGTTTTGCTGTGTTTAGCAATCTCCAATCCAGTTAGCATTGTTTGAAAAGTACAATTATTTCAGTTGCCTACACTATAAGCTACGAATAACTTTAATCAAGAAATGCAAACCTTTAGAGGCTGCGACTGAGTTCTACACAAATAACAACCTGAAGGTTTACCAGGCAGAGTTAAAAGCTACAGATCCTCTGTAAACAGGTACCCAATGAACTAGAGAACATTTGAAACTTCTGATATTGGAATTGTACAAGAGACCTCATCTATCACCAGATAGCTTCGTTTTCCTGGAAAAGAGAACTGCTATGCTAGGAATTCTCTCAGAGTTATTAAAGTGCATCCAATGTGGGCTACAACATCATGTGTAACAGCTGAAAATCTGGCTTTTAAATGATCAGTGGTTAACAAACAGCTTTTAGGCTAATTAATGAGAGCTAGGGAAAGGATTACTGCCCTGTATCTGATAGGAGGTGGGATAAAATAGGGTGCAGAGCATATCTTCATGCTAGGGACAGCACTTTGGCTGCTAAAGTAAGATTATATTGGCCAGGGACTTGAGAAATGCCTTTACAGTGTGGTCATGTTGAATTTATGATCAAACGTATATTTTTATTCTGTTTTGTTTCCAATTAAAAGCAGCTAACAACCTACACAAAATGTTAAAATAAAGTGAGAGAAGCCTCTTACTCTTCAAGAAAAATGTAGACAAGGGAGACTGCACTGTTTTTCTGTATCTTACTTTCTGAACTGAACTATTATTTTGAGCAGGAAACTCATCTGTAAAGCGTCGAGCAATCCTTTGTTGTGCACACGTGGTTAGAAGGTCATACAACAATGCTGAGTCTGTAGATTGCTCTAAAGAATGAATACGAGGAGGTAACTCCTGTGGATTTGTCTGTCTGTAAGGCAATGGAAAGACAGGAAAGTGGGTTTCCTGTTAGGTGCCCCTTGTCCTTGTATTTTCATTTCTTGAAGTTCACCGAGAGCTGAGCTGCAACAGTCTGCCAAGAATAACAGCATGACTCTCAGACAGCTATTTCTTTTAAAGGCAGTAAAGAGCTAAGGATTTATTCTTGGCTTTGCAACACAATTGCTTGTTAGTACTTGTGGCATGTAGCAGACCAGGCAGGTAACCAGACATTTGACTTCCCTATTCTTAACAGCAACTTCTTCCTGTTTCCATTTTTTTTTGGCCCTTCAATAGCAATTTTCTCTCAGAATACAGGGAGAAAATCCCTGACTCTTTCAGATGTACAAGGTAATTTTCTAAGCATGAGCGTTAACTGGGACTCAGTCTGAAAACAGCTGTCTCTCACAAGGAAGAATTGCTTATGAAGTCGTTAAAATGTGGTCATTTCCACAACTGCTTAACTACATCATGCTATTGGCAACATAGGACTGAAGTCCTGCAGCAAGGAGTGTTTTGGAATTGGTGTAGTGTGATGCACAGATTCAGGCACCAAAACCTGTCACAGCAGAACGTGCATTTCAAGCCTCTCGGTGTTTTGCCAGAGGAGGACAACGCTGTGATGCTGATTAAGACTCTCCTGGTAGCCTCAGTGGCCAGCCAAGCTATTTCATTCTTCTTCCAGAAGAACAGCTCACTGCTGTCTGAAACTTCTTTGAGGTCTCCATACCCACGTGCCCTACTCAACAAGCAGGATGCTCCACAGGCAAAGTTTGTCTCTCGTACATATCAGGTATTTGGCAGCTGAAGGTGCTATTCCCGATACAGAGAATGTTTTAAAGGCAAAGTAGCAACTTAAAACATCTTTAAAGAATAATAACTCATTTTTCAGAGAAGACTGCAGAGGAATATAAAACAGTCTGTGATCGCTAGATTGTGTGGAGGACATAACTAAAACCAAAAAACTGTTTCTTTAAAAGTCATTCAAATCCTCTAGTGCCTGCATTGATTGCTGCTTTCATCATACTGCTTTAGCTTTAATAGGCTTGCTTTGCAATGATTAAATCTCATAGTCCTTCCTTTTTGACTCTGCTAAGGTGCTGGGAAGCCCATGGACTGTTCAAAAGCAGTACTTGTGTGTTTGTTAGCAGTGACCCACATCCCTCCTTGCCCTGTTCCTGACAGTATCCCTCCCTCCCACCCCCCTGAGAGCATCCCTCGTAACACCCCTCTTACCTGCAATGCCCAGCTTCGAGCATGCAAAAAATACTTCTGCTAAAAAGGGATTTGCAACCTCTCTCTGAACATGGCTCTCCTACAGCAGGAAACATCTCAGCATCATCAGGCTGATTGAAGTGCCTTATCCAAACCAGAGAGGTCTAATCCCTTTGAAGCCCCCCAGAAAGGTATTTAGAGTACTTGCAGCACTGCAGGTGTCCCAGGAAAGCAAGGCCACGTGTGCTGCTGGTATTTCTTGATGGTATTTATTCTGCAGTCAACTTAATCTTTAGTGCTTCTCTTTCGACATGCACTTGCACAGCTTTCCCTTCCCACAGGATGCATGAAGGGCAGACACAAAACTAGAGGGCATCTGAGCCTGTGCCAAACCAGGAACAGGAGCCTTCTTCAGAGTCCAACCATGACTGCCCTCTTATTACCTGAGGAGCCATCACTCTCCACAAACCAAGCTGACTGTAAACTGCTTCTGACAGTTTTAATTTCTCCAAGGGATGTTTTTATTGGACAGTCTCTCCATATCTCCTGTTGACTTTTATGAAGGACATCACACTTCTGGGGTTTTTTTTTGTCATGGAGTGGGAAGCTCAGAAGTTATAAGGAATGATAAAACCATTCAGATAAAGAAAATGTAAAGATCCTTTTGTAGATAATCAGTTTCTTCAAAGAAAAAAAAAACTAAAAAAAAAAAGAAAAAAAAAAAAAAGAAAAAAAAAAAAGGACAAGCACCACAAAAACCAGGCTTGAAGCAGCTGAGCAGTAAACCAGTGTAATTCCCACTTACACTTCACTATCTTCTCTGGACTTCCTAGTCATATACTGGGGATAAATCTGTCATTCAAAAAGCAGATAGTGAAGTGGAACACATCAAAAAGGTTGCGCTGTGTGTCCATGAGGGTTTGGTTGATTCAGAAAAGAAGTAGCAGTGTGGAGCAGGTTTCAGTAATCAGCATGAATATGTGTAGAGGTTCTGTAAAATACTACAGAGATTGAAAAACATCTCCCTCCTGCCACAGGGAAACAAAGATACCACCAAGGGAGTGTACTACATTAAAAACTGACACAGACAAGTACTTGTTTTCTTCATAGGCTTCAATTAGCTATTTAAGAGATGGCAATTAATATAATCCCTCTCTCTCATCCTTTTGTCTACTTCATCACTGGAGCCGTGCATTGTTTGCTTCACTGTGCTTCACTTCACTGTATCAGACCTTACTTCTACCAGGGAGCCCAAAAAAGGTTGTTTTACATGGGAAAAGTGTTAACTTTGAGCAAAACATGAACATGATCCTCTGCTGTGGAAGGGGAATTTTTTCTTTCTGTAGGCAAAGATTCATTTATGCACCTGATATTCACCTACAGAGCAGGAAGAGAACAACATGAGCAATGGAGCTCAGTTTTGTGGCCGTGCTCCTCACCCAGGCACATTTGCCAACAATGTGCTTCAGAAGGAGAGGCTGCACTTCATAGGATCCTCTTTAGCTCATGAGTAAATTATCTTCATTTGTAATTTCACAGATGTTTACCCTGGAGACTAAATGTTCCAGAAATGTAAAGGTCCTCAAAAACATTGGAGATCACATTGAGGCCAGAGAGTAGGGCTCAAGTTTAAGTTCAGCTTAGAATTCCTGCACCATAACCAAGAGAGATGATGGAGAAAAAAATGCAAAATTCAGAGAAATGTTCTTCATTCCATGAACAAAGGATTGAAAACAAAACAACTCCTACTGTCACATTTTCTGTTGAGGAGCTGTGTTTGGTAGAATAAACCAACGTAAGTATCTGGCATGTTTAAGTATATATGGAGTTCTAACCTCTGAGGGTTTTTAGATGCCTCAATGAAAGATGGGCTGGAAGGGATTAAGGATAAGACAAGTAGGAGTAGAAAACTGGTTGTGACGCAAGTCGTTACGCACTTAGTATCGACTTCTCTGTCAGATGAAATCTGTTACACAGCAGAGGAAACAACTGTCCTGTCATACTGCATATTTCTAACTGAACAGAAACCTTGCCGGTAAGATAATACTGGATGCTGTGATTCTGAGATCATCTGAAAAACAGCAGAATTTGTGAATTTGAAGCTTCTCTACATGACATCCACTTGATCTTGGATGTGAAGAAAATCTATTCATTAGTCTGGACTCCATGACCTCTGTGTAAGTTTGGAATTTGCAAACCAGCTCATCCATCCACAAACTGCGGAGTTCCCTTTCTACAGCAAACCTTTCCCTTCCCAAAGGAGTGGGAGTCCATAAAAAATTCAGTAAAAATATCAGTAAATTGCATAGGTACTTTATGATGTAAGCACCATTTGCTTTCTGGCCCTGGGAATACAGTCGATTGAATGAACCTTTAAATCTCTTACCTAAATCTGCTGCGGTCCCTTGGAGACAGTCCATGAATTTTAGTGGGTGTTGGATTAGCTCCAAAAGGGACTAATTTCCAAAGCAGTGAAAAATGCAATGCTGATTTGTGTGGGAAACAGGCTGCCCAGGTAGATGACTGCTATTTTGTTGTACGACCAGAGGGCTGTATAGCAGGCTTCTAGTGATGGTGGTGAGACAGTTGTAGGAGGCAAGAAGAGGGGACAAGAATCCCCATTGCCTTGCCAAGTGGAGTCACAGATAAGGCTTTCCAACCTGATTTTCATGATATCTTGGGCCAAACCCTGCAATCCTTGCCTCATTAGCATTCAGCCAGACCCCTCACTGAAATCAGAGGAAGCTCTGGTCAGGGTGGAGACCCAATTGCCTTTTAACCACATTTTCTTATTGAAATCAACTCCACATTTTGCTTCTGTGACAGATGGTGTTTGGCACTCCTGTCAGCACACAGCAGGAATGACAGCTGGAAGTTTGCACAGCACGTTCCTGTCTTCCTTGGACTTTCATGCATGGGGGACAGATGCGTTTGCAATGCAACTAAAACTGAGTCCTGTACCGAAGGCAGGAGATACAGTCCTGGGTACAGACTGCAGGATTTGACCTGTCAGTCCCCTTAGAGCTGCTTAACAGTCTTGTGAATGCATCACCTGTGAGAACAGCAAATTTTACTATTTCAATTTGTCTTCTATTTCATTATCCTCTTCAATTTTTAATTTGGCTGCTCTAATAAAATAATCAAATTTTATGAAGCTTGTTTTTCTGCTGGGTAGGTAAACATCACACATATCAAAGTGTAATACAAAGGCAAATACTTAGAATCATCAAGACACCCTGTATCCATAGTGATTCATTTATAATGCATTAAAGTTATAGTGCTTTAGGCTAGTTTAACTGTTCAAACACATTAGGAGGAGTGCTTCGGATAACTCCATCTTGGGAACAGAATGATATTTCAGATAGTGATGTGTTCAGGGAGCTTAAAAAGCAAAATGTGTTGTTACGTACAGTTTTAATAGGTGATCTGAGATTTAGGCATCTTGGAGGAAAAACTAATTTAGCCTTCTAATAATTCTGTCATAGTTACTGCTCAAATTTCTTGGGAAAAATAAAAGGTGCAGAATAATTTTGGGGAGCACACTTCTTGATAAAGCCAGTGTTTTGCCTCCTCCAACACACAAACGAAATACCTGGTGGAGACAAGGAACAAATCTTTGCCTTTATGTTCTCTGAAAAAATAGAATTGTTATGTAGTAATTTTTGCTCCCTTCTTTTGGTGGCAATTTTTATTAACAAGCTAGGAACCCTGATGGACCCAGGCAAAGCTTAATAATGTCTGACAAGCCGTTCACAGTAAAATTGGTTAATGTCACCTTTGCTTAGCTCAGATGTTTTAACTTCACTTGCCTCTTAGCCCATTATGTCAAAGAGGTAACAGTAAATGCTTGGGAAAGGAAAATTAGCTTTATCTCCATGTCTAAATGGAATAAAACAATGCAATACCCAAAATTAGTTCATTCTTCTATAAACCGTATAAAGCAGAAAGTCTTTTTCCAGCAAAACTCCATACTGGATAGACAATGTAATCCCAGAGCATTTACTCCAGGAAAACTGCCCACAGGGCTGGAGATCCTGGATGCACAGGAAAAGTCACGTACAATTATCCCTTCTAAATGATACTGGGAAGCCTTTGAAGATTCAATGAATCCCATTATTTCTGACACACAGGATTCCCTGCCAGATGTATAAGGAAATTGCAATTAAAGACAGCCCAAAATGACCCAATTACTAGTCTTAGCTGTGTTATCTTCAAAGATGGAAAGGGGGAAGATAGAAAAGAGAAAACCAGGGAATCAACAATAGACACTAGAGCCTTAGCTTCTAATTTTTCTGCCTGTCCTTGTGGGGAGAGCTTTCAAAAGAAATTGCCCTACTAAAAATGAGTCTGTATTTGATGACACAGTGTATTGTAAATGATTGAAATAGATTGTAAGATACCAAAGTAGAAAAGAGAATTCTAGGTATCCTATGTTTACTGTGGATAATTTCAATATTCAGAAATGGCAAAAAAACCCTACTTAATGATATTAATTAATTACTTAATGATAATTACTTGTAATATTAAAGTGATATTAAAGTCAGGTGCATTCAAAAGAAGGCATCCTAAAACCACAGACTTACAACCCGCATTAAATATTATTTTGCTTTGATTGCCAGAATTACATTATTTCCCTTTGCAGGAAAACATAATCTAAATAAATAAGCTGTGGTTTTCAACCAGAGACACCATTATCTTCAATCAAAATAGTATTTCACCTAATTGCAGGAGAAACATAAATAAAATTCTTGTCCAATCTTACATTGCCTTCCCAGCAACACAGTACAGATACCATGTTCTAACTGAGAAGCTCATTTCCTCCAAATTTCAATGTGTGGTTATTTTCTTATGTATTTTATACCTGGAGCTGGGCTGAGCAGAGATATGAGGCTGTGATGACGAGATAAAATTCATGAGGAAGCAAAGGGCTTGTCCATTTAGAGGCTTTTATAACCTCTCTTGTGTATCATTGTGGGAAGAGAGAAACTGAACTTTTATAAACCCTTTTCTGTATCATCGTGGGAAGAAAGAAACTGAATTTTTGGAGCCTTAACACATTTGTGACACGTTCATTGGTAAAACACTTTCCCAGGTCATTTTATTAATTGCTTTCTGTGAATTAATGACACATGCACATTAGAGCTGGAATCTAGTTTTTGCCTTTATGGTGGAAAGTTCTCAAAAGTGTAAAGGTTTAAACTCTTAAAAAAATATATAAAAAAAATTAACAAGACTTTTAGGTATTTATACTGCTCCAAGAAACAAGCCTGCACTGGGATCTCAGCTTCCACTTGGCTGCTTCCAGCACCCAAACTCATTTGTCCTGAACCAGCTGCACATTGCAGTGTAGACTGCACTCCAGATAATAATAAGAGGCAAGGGAAAAAGGACAGGTTTATGACATGTTTTTATAGCTAGTGATAATATTCATTATGCAGAAGTCCCTCTGAAGTACACTGAGTAAAGTGTCCATAAATATTTTAATTTTCTTAGGTAGCAGTTTCCCAAAACAATTTTTTTCCCCAAAGGTAAGATCATATCTATGATATCTTCTGTCTGCCCATGAAATTTTTCTCGTTCTTTAATAAAACCAAGCAACAACTTCAGTTTACCTCCTGACTAAATATTTTAGGATTTATGTCCTGACATTTGTAGTCTATTCGCAACCTTGAAACTAACAGTTTCTGTTAAAGATCTTTGTATAAACCACAAAAATGTTAAAATGTTTATGTGCATTTTTCAAAGCATGCAGTGAAAAAAGCAGTAAAGTTAGAGCTCAGTTAGATTCTACAAAAACTGCTTTTTTAGCATCTTTCCTCAACACACACTGCTGTAATAAATACTATTTTATAACCAAAGAAACATTTCCCTTCTAGTCATTTGGATTGTTCCTGTGAGCTAGTTAAACAAAAATTTTTAAAATATCTCAACAGTTAATGAAACAAGCTGTAAAATCTTATAAGCATGAAAGTTACTCAATGTTCAAACACTTTTTATATATATGTTTTCAAATATTTTTACACTGCATAAATGTTCCAGTAAGACTGCAATGACCTAACAAGTAAGACCAAATTATAATATGATAGTTTGTTGTTTTTGTGATGTAATAGAGTTTGTTCAGTCCCTGGCAGATGAATCAACCTGGAGAAGAAACTTTTTCCCTGAAATTGTTTCACTGAAGATGTGAACCAGCAGAAGTCTCAAGGGGGTTTGTATCTTTATTTTATTCTCAATGATACAAGCAGCAAGACTATGAAAATTTCATGTGGGCCACGGGATAAAGAGGTAATCAAGAAGCAGAACCAGATAAGAGAACAAGGTTACTCCAGGGCTCACCAAAATGTCCCTCCACAAATGTCCATGTCATCCAAGGTCCTTTGCGGGTAAGCTTTGTGGAAGAGTTAGTTGATTGAATGGATTCAGAGACTGTGTTCTCATCTCTTTCCAGGTCATTGCTGAGATATTTTGAAGAGACATATTGCAAAAAATGTTGCCTGCCTGTGAGTAAAGAAAAGCATCCTACCCAAGGCTGTCAGTCCAGTGCTTTGCATGAACATGGTAAATGATTGCTTTGCAATAACAAAGAATGGAATTTAGGCTTCATCAGGTACTTTCATATTCCTTATGGCCCATATTTAAATACAAATCAACTGGTTTGCTCTGCCTTTCTTTCCAGCCTTACCTCTTCTGGAGAAGTAGTCACATGTACGTATAGGAACAAGTACTGTCACGAAGTCAGGGTGAAGATGGTTACCAGATCACAGCAGTGATTCTCAGGGTGTACTCATGGACTTGACTTAAACTGAAAGAGCTATATGCCAGTCACAGAGCAAATGATTAAACAGACATAGGTTGATTTACTCTATCAGCCTACTGCATATGTTTCTTTCATGATCTATGGGGTGATTACACACCACAAGAAAAAGGGGAAAAACAGAATATTGTGATCTTGTAATTGTCTGATGCATCCAGTAAAGAGAAGCTGTAACACAGACATGTCTTACTCAGCTTAGTTTCAGGGAGGAAAGAATGCAGCATACCCAAATAAGAGGCATCAACACTGTTTTGAAGGAGCATAACCCAGTTTGGTGAGGGGAAAAAAAAATATTTTGGAGTTGTATGGAGATGCGAATCCAAAAAATTTACCAGGATCTGCTGCCTTTCAGTGATAAACTAAAATTTGAGGGCAAGTCCATCTGTTTTGATTTCCATGAGGTGAAGGTTCAGTCCCATAGCTGAATGTTAAATGAAAGCAGGTTTTATGTTGTTATTGCAGCTAATAAATGACTTGGTAGTTTGGGTGAATTTAGTTTGCAGCTGGTGAACACCCCTAAGCATTGCTGCAGAACCTCTAACTTGCTCACAAGCCTATTTTGAAAAGGGGAATATTACATTAATGAGGGACTGGGCTGTGGTGTACCAAGAATTCAGAAAGCTTAGCTGAATTTATGACTGCATGGATTGAGTTTTCTAAAAGACCCAGCCATCTTGCCTGGTACCACCCAGACTTATCCCTGTATTACTCCATCGACTTAAACCCACACACATATTTGATTCACTGGTTTTGATGAGACTGGCTTTTCTCTGGAATATTTATTGCTCTGGTTATCATCTGAGGCCCAGGAGGAATGTACCCAGTGTTGGGAACAGTACAGAACATGTTAGCTTCAGCCAGGATGACTCTGTGTTGGCTTCTCATTGAGTGGAGTGGTCTCACATCTCCTTGCTATTGCGTTCATCTTTGTCCCTTGAGAATTGCATGGACTTCAGTGTGAGTTTTTAGAGACATTGCCACTGCTGTGAATGATCACAGCTGTCACTGACAATATGAGAGGGGAAACAAACCTTATGGCAACAGAGCATGATCTCATGCTGTCATCTTTCCACTGGTAGTCTGTGGATGCTGAGGAAGGGAAAAGATTATGGGTACAGATTGTTAAATCAGAGAACTGTCAAATTAGTTAGTCATCCTCTCAAACACCCAGCTTGATGCTTCAGACTCTTTTCATCAGATTGTGTATCAGGAAAAAATATATGGTTCTGACTGGATGAGCTTTAAGGGGTTTTCATGTTTCTGTGCAGATACGGGTCCAGTTTGCTTGCTGGGAGTATGTGGGAATAACACAGCTACAACAGCCTGCAGTAGCTTCTGGTGCTGGTGGTGATGATGACCCCTTTAACATCTTCCATGTTCACCTTTCAGAAACTGAAGGGCTGAAGTGCTCTAGTATACCTGCTCTGAGGATATTCTCTGGGGTTAGTGAGCTGTGATTTCATTACTCGGACTGAACAATCTAAAGATTGTTCCTGGTCATAAATGCCTGGAAACAGTATGATAGCTCCCAACCTACAGGTAGTCACAAACAGTCTAACTGGACACCTTATAAATTTTTAGGAAAATTGTTCCATCTGATTTATTTGTGAATGCTAAAAGCTCTTTTCTTCTCTGAGATGGAGAGAAATAGGCAGAAGGCATGTGGCTCACATCCTACTCTTGCCCCGGTGCAAATCATGTCTGTATGATCATAAATTAATCCCACAGTTATAAATGAAATCAAGTTAGTGGACCAGATTATTCTCAAACATATCAAAATTCCCCTGGAATACGTTTGACCAATGAGCCTATGTTAATAAATGTGCTGAGTTCTAGAGAAGACTACAAATATTATTTTCCCTATAAAATTCTTTCAAAATTTTATTCAGGAAGAATTCATAAAATATCAAAAAGTAGTGTTCTTTCCTCCCTGTTTCTTTTCTTACTTACCCTATAGAGAAAGAAAAAAAAAGAAAAAGAAAAAGAGTATATGTAAAATTGTGAAAGTAGATTACACAGAGACCTCTCATCAAGAATCATTGTTACATTTGTTTATGTGCTCAAAAGAAATCCATAATTGGGTACTCAAACACTTCTGAAAACTCAAAGCATTCTGACAGGGAGTCTATGAAAAGTCTGTGAGAGTCATGGAAAGGTTATATGTGGCAAAATACTTTTTTTCTGACAAGATGTGTTTTCTTGGGAAAATAGTGAATCATCTCTAATGTTTTTTAAGATGCTGACCTCACTGGTGATGCCACACACATACAGTCACTTTTCTACTCATTCAGTAAGGGAGCCATCATTTAATTTATTACTGTGATTAGTTGTGATGCCTCATTATTTTTCAAGCCCAATTTCTAAAACTTTCTAGTTCTCTTAATTTTAGAGTTCAGCATAAAAACATGACTGCCAAAGGCTACAGAACAGTAGGACAAATGTTTACAAGGGGAAAAAGAAGTCAGAAAAGGAAGTTGTGCAAGAGTAGTCTAAAATTACCAGCCGTGGAGACTAAATGATTTTCAGCTATCTTCCAGTTAAGATTTCTAGTCTTCACAATTCACAAGTGAAGAGACAGAGAGAACCCAAATGGGTGTGCAGAGCTTTTCCCAAGTGGAGTTACAGGCTTCTCCTGACCTTGGACATGACTTGTGTGGGCTCAAACATGCCCTAACGTGTGGAGAACAATCTCCTCCTGGCTACTACAGCTGCCTCCATCCAGGATTCACATATTTGAGAAATCTTGTTGTGAAGGACAGAGGGACTCCAGAGTCATTGCTTATCATACAGTCAAGCAGACTTTGATAGGAGACAGTAAGACAATAATGATGAAGGACTTTGATGATAATGAAGGCAATGCTTACAAATTAGCACACCTCCCTGGAATTTACTGAGGCCTTAGGCACCTAAAGCCTAGGAACTTTTCTAACATGAGGGCTGTTGAGAAATTCATGTGTGGCTAACCAAGAAACCTGCTGATTACTTCACCATCTTTGCTGTATAAGAAGAGTAGAAGAAGTCAATGAGTATTGAAGAAGGTGAAAATCTCACAGCTGATCTCTGAAGAGTATCATCTGACTAAATTGCACCACCTAAGATGCCAAACTCTTGTTAACTTCCAAAGTAGTGCATTGAAATTTCCCAATCCTTTCTCATCTCCAGCAATTCCTTTCAATTCAGTTCACCATATGGAAAATGATGAAGAGATGGATATTTTTACATATCAAACAACTTCTGATTTCTGATTAGGGCATCATCTAGCTGTGTTACTTTTTCAGAGCATCCCAGTTAATCCTAGTTTCTGAAAATTACTTTGAAGAGACCAAAAAGAAAAATCCCATAATTTTCAGTATCATCCAAGTTTAAGAGTCTAGTTTTTTAGGTGTAGAAGTACAGTTTTATTTATCATGCTGAATACAGAGTCAGGCTCTTGTACAAGGAATATCTCAGAGCATGGCACACCTGCCCAATCTTTAGGACAAGAGTATGAAATTTCTTAATTCTGTCTCTCATATTTATTCAAATGATGAACAGGAAGCCAACATTATATGTTGTGCTGCAGGGTGTGTTCCTCATAAGGCTATTTGTATCCAGAAGTGCAGATAAACTAAATCTTAATTAAGTAGATCTGGTTATAATCCCTCCCAATGGGCATTCAACCTATTTAAAAAGAGGTAGCACTCTAACTTGTTAATTTAGCTAAAAATATCAAAAAAACCCCACCTGTCTGCTTAGGAAGACAAAGCACAACTAATGATCTCTGTGAGCTGGATTCCTGAAATCTTCACCCCCAACTCATTTCATATTCCAGGCTTGGTCTTAAGACCCAGATATTCCATTTACATGCATGATTCACAACTGAACATCCAGCTTTCTTTTCATTGAAATGGTTTTACCCATTTCTTATATTTCATTAACTCTGTGCAAGCGGATTGAAAAGATTTCAAAATAAGAAATATTTCAAATAAATACTGTCTGCTTTAGAGCCTGAACTCACTTCCAATGTATGTAGCACTCTCTATCCTCTAAGAAAAGATCTATTTCTATGGTTTATATTTTATTTATGGAGCACAGTGATCAAAATAGACCTGTGTATTTCAGTATGCCTTAAGGATGCACAGTAGCCTTTACAATAGCTGTGGAGCAGGATAGAAATAAGATTTGTCGTGTTCCATGGTGGGGTTTTTTATTCCCAGCATCCCTAAAGACCCATTTTGACCCTCGATAATGTCCTTGCTTCCTCCTTAAGGTCACTGCTTCTATTAGTGTAGCAGTTGTGTTACAGCTCATGAACTCACAACACTTTAAAGTATAGGGAGAATTCTCCCCTAGTCCTGGCACAGCCGACAGAGAGCAACTGTACTGTTAGACAGTTATTCGATGGCTTCCTAACAAGTCTTTCAAAATCCAAGTTGCTTTGGAAGTAATTTAAAGCAGCATTATGTGTGCCAGTACTTCTTAGAAAGTTATTTAGTTTATGGCTGAAATATATGATGTTGATGGACTTCGAAAGAGCCCAAATTCTCAGCTACACAGCGCTATTCAACATGATGAATGAAGAATCTGGTCAAGTAAATTACCTCCTCATGCCAACTGTTCTCTTTAATTTTATTGTGAATTCCACCACTGTTGCATATACATATTTAAACCCTTCTTTAGACCTTTTCTGCTTCAAAGAAAAAAGCTTTATGAAATTTCCATTTAAAAATCAAACACCTGATAAAGTATTGCATTTCAAGTGCCTGATTGTTGTCTGAAATCAGACTTTTGCTGTGAATAATAAAGCCCTGAGGAGATTTAACTCTAACATTATCCCTGTCAATTTGAAGTTCATTTGCCTGCGGGTCTATGACAGACACAGTTATATCTCACTAGATCCTGAGGTTTTTTGAGTAATTTCTGAATTAA
Source organism: Actenoides lindsayi (assembly GCA_025331215.1). Taxonomy (NCBI): domain Eukaryota; kingdom Metazoa; phylum Chordata; class Aves; order Coraciiformes; family Alcedinidae; genus Actenoides; species Actenoides lindsayi. The sequence continues at coordinate 225,864 of WTSP01027986.1, read as the reverse complement.
AAAAAAACCAAACCCAAAAGCACCAGTTGAGTTTTCCTCAGACTGCTTTTTATAGGGGAAAAAACCCATAGGGCTTGGTTATTTCAGACTACGCTTTTAAAAATAGCTGTCAGTGTAACCTGGATAGCTTCTTTGCATTTTAGTTATACTGCACTAACTGTTCTTGGATCCTTCCCTGCTGTAGTTTTGAGTGTTGAAGTTATTTATGAGATGATGCTAACACTATGGAGAGATAGAAAAGTTCCCGATCTGACCCTAATCCAACATAAATCAAGAGCAACTCCTGTTAAAGCTCATTATAAGAATGGTGAAACAGAGAACAGAGAGCAGATTCCAGCCCAGTATGATTCCTCTTAAGCAATGCATAGTGCTGAAGTGCGGAAGCACTTATAATGGCTTTGGATAACCATTCATCAGAGCAGTGTGATTCATGGCTCTGTCAAATGTGGTGTCATGCCATCCTTCCCTAAATTTATTTCTATTTTGTTATTTTATTTTTTTTTATAAAGGCCAATGTAGCATTTTAATGGGAATTGGCTCATGAGTAAGAAAGGAAAGATGTTTTCTGAGAGGATATTTAGGTGAAAGTTAGCAACAAATTCTTGTCTGAGTCAGCTAGTTCAGCCCACACCAGGTATAAATGAGCATGAGAGCTCTCCTTGGAAAAATATGAATTTCCTTAAAAGCTCACACAGTCTGGTGTCTACACATCAGTTGCCCCTGCCTGTTTGTGGGATATAGCATCAGCACTGAGAAAGAAAATGTTTTATAGTCTAGACTTGCAATTTTTTTAAGTTCTCTGAAGGAAGGAGAGGTCTTCAGCAACTGTCAGAAGACAAGTAACACCAGGGGGGACTGCACTGAAGTCTTCTCTGCCTGATTCAGTGTACGAAAAGGAATTTTTCCTAATAGGAATATTCTAGAACAGTGTTGTAAGCATAAGAATCATTTCTATTCTCTGGTTAATTTCTATTATGTCCTTTTGCCCTGGACTAGGGAAAAAAATGTTCACAAAAAGTTTTAGTCAAACCAGTGCTGTTCCCAAAAGGTATGTTTTTCATATAAAGGCATTTTGTCTGAAAGTTCCTGAGCAGCTGCAGTTTGGGATACCAAGTCAGAACCAACACTTTCCATGGAAGATGAGTAATATCTTCACTGATCTTGGTAATGGGACAGACAACACCCTCAGCAAGTTTACAGATGACACAATGGGAGGAGCAACTGATACACCAGAGTGTTGTACTGTCATCCCGAGGGACCTTGACAGGCTGGAGAAATGGCCCAACAGGTACTTCACAAAGTTCAACACAAAGTGCAAAGTCCTTCACCTGAGGAAGAATAACTACACGCAGCAATGTATGCTGGGGGTCATGGAGCTGGAAACCATCTTGGCAGAAAAAGAGCTGGAGGTCCCAGTGGATTCCAAGTGGAACATGAGCCGACAGTGCATCCTTGCTGCAAAGGTGCTTAATTGTACCCTTGGCTGCATTAAACAGTATATTGCACAGGTTGAAACCCTCTGCTGAGTGCTGGTGAGGCCACACATGGTGTAGTGTGTCCAGTTCTGGGCTTCGCAGTGCAAGAGAAACATTGACATACTGAAGAGAGTCCAGCAAAGGACCACGAAGATGATGATGGGACTGGAGTATCTCTCCTACGAGGAAGGGCTGAGAGATCTGGGATTGTTCAGCCTGGAGAAGAGAAGGATCAGAGAGGATCTTATTAATATATCTAAATATCTGAAAGGAAGGTGCAAAGAAGAAGGGGCTAAGCCTTTTTCAGTGATGCCCAGTGATAGGACAACAGGCAACGGTTGCAAAATGAAACACAGAGGTTTCTTCTGAAGATCAGAAAACATGTTTTACTGTGGGTGAGACTGAGAGCTGGCACAAGTTGGCCAGGGATTTTACAGAGT